>JAHWXV010934213.1:0-14231 GCA_024586415.1 Phrixothrix hirtus | reverse complement strand
GCTACTTTTCCCATATTATCTATATTTACCCTACTCGAATGTTAAAATTTCAATATTTAATCCTTTAGAGGACATTTATAAACGGATACACTTTATCTATCTATCCATCCATTTTACTTACATACATACATACTTACTTTACATACATACATATATATATATATATATCATTTTTAAAACAATAAAACTTCATCTATTAATCAATCAACGTAATTCGTTTAAGCGCGTGCACTATCAAGCGCATTTAAACAGGAAAAAAGCGATTGCTAGTGCGCGCGCCATTTTATATATACTTTGCTTCTTTAATATTCAATTATCAGCACGCGCGGGCCATGCTATAATGCATGTCGGCGCGCCATTTTGTTCTTACTCAAACATATAAAAATACATGGCGGCGCGCCATTTTGTTTTCTAACCTTACATTTTACTAATATATATTTTTAAATACATATCGGGGCGCCATTTTGTTCTTACTAACAAGACATGCATCTTTATTACTTATTGGCGGCCAAATTTCATTTAGACACGCCCCTTTTACTAGCAATATTCCATCCTTTTCGCCCTCTCGTTCACCCCACTCTTCGAGCTCACTCTAACCAACTCTCGGAAAAACTACTATTATAAAACACGCCCACGCGCTTACTTATGCTTGTAGACACACCCCTTACCATACTCGTATTCCATCCTTCTCGCATTCTCGTAAAACACACTCCTGCATTTCACTGTTGGAAAAACTCGGAGGCGGGAACCCTATACCCTGCCTCCAGCCCCGTGGGGTACTTCACCTTCCCCCGCTTAACCTCCTACCCCACAAACTATCTAGAATGTTACTTTGTTTACTACTCTTGAGTTTATTTTTGAAAGAATGGGCTTTGGATTACGAAGTAAATCATAATCAGTTAACCGCATTTTTAAAAGGTTTAAATATATTTCTACCAGACAAGAATTTACCTTTGGATTCACGCACTTTGTTGCAAACAAAGCGTAGTATCCTAGATATTATAACATCTATGAGAAGTTTACAGGGAACTACGGGGGCTTTAGCATCATATTTTGGTATTTCTGCCAATTTACATACCTACTTGTTTAAAAAGTTTCGAAATATTCCAAGAAATTATAAAAACTGGATCATTAAAACTTATATTGAATATAAATGAAATATGTATCATTATTTAAAAGTTCCCTAACTCAGTTTTGGCCCATTTTAGGTAAAATAATGTTCAATAATATTTTAATTTTCCCCTTTACTCTAGCTATATTTAAAGGTGATTCCAAACCAGGTGATTTAGATAATTATTTAAAATTGTTTATCGAAGAATTAAATTAATTAATTAATAAGGGTATACTATTTGAAAATAATTTATTTAGAGTAAAAATATTCTGCATAACATGTGATGTTACAGCCAAAGCATTTATAAAACAAATAAAGAACCATACTGCTGATAGGGTAACGTGGGCAAATAGCAGTCAGTGAATAATGACGATCACTTAAATAAGTAGTAAAATATTGAGTATACACATCTCTTTAACTAAAAAATGGAAGGGTGGGAGGTACTAATCGGGCATGATAATTTAAGCAGTCAGTTTGCATCGAGCATTGAGGAGGGTGGTGTATAAATTGTTTTTGGTACACTGTGATGTAATTTTCTATTCTTGCTTTTTTTTAACAGTAAGTAATTATTTTCAATAAAATTTATTTTGAATTACTTACTAACTTTCCTTGTTAACTACCTAAGCCGCCTGTGTATGTCGGGATTTTGTTTTATTATTTGTATTTTCTTAGAATTTTGCACATTTTTAAAATAGTATACTCTTGGGTAATGGCAGTAAATTGACTGTCATTACATCCAAAATTTAGCAATAGTCTAATGGAATATTTTATATGTTTCAGATGCCTCGAAATCGAATAAGAACGACAAATAAAGGGAAATGGTCTGGTATTGACTTAAAAAATGAGTTGGAAGCAATTGAAACAGAAAATATTTGCTAGCACCGAAATTGGGAAGAATGCCTACTTTTACACAGGAACAAGAAGAAGAAATAGCTACTCAACTTACACATTTAGCTTCCACATTTTATGGGCTCTCAATAAAGTAGTTACAAAAATGATTACAAGTTTGCTTAAATTAATAACAAGACACAATTTTAGTAAAGAAACTAAAATAGCTGGTATAAATTGAATTCAAAGTTTTTTACGAAGAAATTCCGGAGTGTTTTACGAAAAGGCAGAAAGTACTAGTCTTAACAGAGTGGAGGCATTCAATAAAATGGAAATAGAAAAATTTTATAAACTTTTAGAAGAACTAATGATAAAATATAGATTTACACCTAATATATATATAATGCAGATGAAACCGGCATTACTACGGTTGCAGATCATGGGAAGGTATTGGCTGAAAGGGGTCAACGTAGAGTGACCGTTATAACTAGCGGTGAGCGTGGCAGAAATGTAACATTTCTGTATGTCATGAATGCATCAAGTGGTTTTATATCACCAATGTTCATTTTTCCTCGTAAAAGAATGACGAATTTGTTGGAAAATGATGGTCCACCTGGTGCCCTATATAAGAATGAATGGATCAATGAAAGCTTGTTTACGGAATGGTTGATCCACTTTTCCAGATACCCCAAACCATCAAAAGAATCACTAATTCTGTTAATAGTTGAGAATGTTATCCATACCTCCTCACACATCTCATCGTATGCAACCTTTAGATGTGCCTTTTTTGCATATAGAAATGAATGCAATTTATATATGAAATCTCATTTGCTGATAAAAATAACGCCTTATGAGGTGGCATCTTACATGACCGCCATTTGCCCATGTTACCCTAATTCTTGTGAAAGATTCTATCAAAAATCAAAAAGAATAAACTGTAAAATAGTGTATAAATACAATTCAGATATAATGTTGAGGTCAGATTATAACTTTAGAAATAAAGATGATTGCAACCATCACAACGGAACTACTCCTTTAATAAATTTACCTGAATTTGATCTGATTAAAAAATTTCCTTTAGATTAGGTGTATTAGGTGTAATAAAAAATATACTAAATATTTGGTTTAAACCAAAATTATGTAAAAAAAGTAATGTTGCACTCTCTTTAGGATTGCGTACACAAATATCATTACAAATTCAAATTGTTCAAAATTTGTCACTTCAGAGTTTACTTGAAAACCGAAATCATTAAAATTCCTTCTATCAAAGGAAAATAAAGTAAAAGGCAAAAGTAGAATTGAATATCATATGAGCCCTGCTTCAATTCTTACAGTTCAAGAAGAAGAAAGAATTACAAACTGGATTATTTCTTCTGCGAAAGCCAGTTTTTCTATAACAAGAGAGCAATTATTTGATAGCGTACAACATTTAATATATAATTTAAATGGGAAAAATCCGTTTCCAAATAATAGACCAGGAGGAACACGGTTTAATAGTTTTTGTAAAAGAAATCATAGTATAAGTGAAAGAGTTCCCAAAACTTTAACAGCAAGCAGAGCAACTGTTAAAAACGAACAGACATTAGGTTTAAATAAGTAGAAGAATATTTAAAAACGAACAATTATGAAACTATTTTGCTAGATTCGTCATGCGTGTTCAATGCAATCGAAACTGCTTTTTTCTTAAACCTCAAGGAGGGTATCAAGGTGCTTGCTGAAAGCGAATAAAAACGTTTATCAACAAGTTAATAGTAATAAAAAGGAATACATTAGCGATTTAATAACAGCAAATGCAGCAGGAACACTAGCACCTCCAATGGCCCTATATAAATACAGCAGAATTCCGCAAGAACTAGTAAATAGCGTTCCAGGACATTGAGGAGTCGGAAAATCAGAGACGGGGTGGATGACTAGTGCCACATTCTTTAAATATATATCCAATATCTTTCTCCCGTGGTTGCCGAAAAGTAATATCTTGTTGCCAATTGTTTTATTTATAGTTGGACGTGTCTCATTTAACTTTACATACTAGTAAATTTGGTGAATAAAATAATAATATTCTCGTTTCATTATTTCCAAATGCAACTTAAGGCAGTATTTCGTACTTTAAAATATTGCTGGAAAAAAAGTGCATGAATTTAGATTAAAAAATTTAGGTAATTCAATACTTAAAAGAAAAGATTTTGCTCCACTCATACAAGAAGTTTTGGAAGAACGAATTACTAGTTCTATGTTATAAACTAGTTTCAGAAAATGTGGTATCGTACCCTGGAACTCAATGCTATAGGTTTTTTAAAAATACCTTCTTCCACAAACAAAAATCAAGTGACGTTACATGTTAATAATGAAATAGAAGAATTAACAAATGGTTTGAGATCTTTAGAGAAACACGTTAATGATGAAAAATTAACTAAATTTCAAAGGGCTCAGGAAAACTGGGCAGGGAATATTGAGGACTTGTCTCTATATAATTTATGGAAAAGTATTAATATGAAAGTTACTTCTCCAACTAGTTCAATAGAGGGTAACAAAACTTCTTTAGCACAAAAAAATAACAAGGAAAGTATTACTGTTGAAGATAAGAATAACAACAAAACGACGCGAGATTATATTAATGAAAGTGCCAATGTTGAGAAACTTGACAAAAGTCCTATGACACAAGAATGCTTCAATGAAAATTCAGATATTCAGCAGATTTCAGAGTACATCATCTGAAAACAAGTCATTGTAGCCATTTAAAAGATCTTTTACGTATCCAGAAAAACTAGAAAATACAAAAAAACGGAAAACAAAGAAGCAGGTTCCAAGGTAGTTAGTTCCATAAAATGACAAACTCAATTGACCAAAAAGAACGAAGCGAAGGAAGAACAATAGTAGAAGAAAAAAGAAAGACTAGAAGGTAGACTTCTAAAAAAAGAAGAAAAAGAACAAGAGACGATTTTGAAGAGGCAAGAAACGGTAAGAAAAAAGAAATTAAAAATTTGTAAAAGAAAACTTGTGAAAAATTTTTGCTCTGAATCTAATGGAGAAGAATGCGTAGAATCTGGAATTAGGTTAGATGACATAAGTATAACGAGAGAAATCAGCGATGAGGAATTATATTATACATGTGCAAAACTAACGAAGAATTGAAGGAAACATAGCAAAGTAATGTAAATAAGAAGGCACCAACGATACTTATAATCAAGGAGATTTTATTTTAGTGTCATTTTCTGGTAAAGAAAGAGCGAGAAAATGTATCCGTTATCAATAATTTTTATAATGATGATAAGGAACTTTAAGTAACATCACTGACCTACTACGATAACACTAAACGAGATTTTAAATTAAATGAGCCAAAAAAAGTGTAATTTTGTTTTCTCAAAAAATGAAAAAATTGCCGATACCTTCAATGGCAGTAATTAACGAAAGATCTATGCGAGGGATTAAATATATTTTTAATTGTGAAATTGAGATTAAGTAGTTCTTAATTAAAATCATTTAATTTTGTTTTGTTTTAGAATCATTTAAATAGCACACCTAAATTCAGAGAAATTATTTTTATAAGTGTATACTTACTTACATACTTAAAACATTTTACTTCTAAAATTGTTTGCTATTATTTGTCAACAACTGAAACACTAGGTGCCAATACTAAAAATTCAAAACAAAATTGTGTCAACCACTAATACAAAAAGAAGTTTTCTAAAAACTGTAAATTTTCTATAAATTGTAAATATAATTCAAATTCTGTTTATTAATGTTAATGGAGAATCAAATTATATATTTTCATTTTGTTTTCCAATTTTTGATACATATTTATAAAAATTAAAAATAAAAATGAACATTTTTGGCCTAAAGTATCTACTACTGGTACATTTACCTTACTGCTTGAAATGGTTTATCTACATTATTTTGTAAAATTCAATAAGGGATAGCAAATTGTAGTATTATAAAGCAGTTTAATTATTATTGTATATGTTTTAATTACCTTTTCAAAATATACATTAAATTAGAGAAACCGGTCATTTAATGCTGCAGAATTTCCATCTTACGAATAAATTATCTAATAGAAGACGCTACGCGTACAATTATTAAAAATATTAAAAATTTATTCGATATACAAACCACGTAATAAATATACTCAATAAATTGGAAATTGAAATAAATATAAATTGAAATAAATTAATGTCAATTATTAAGAAATTGACTATTTTATGTTTATTATTAAAATTTTCTAATACATTTGGTTGTAAACAAAAAATATCTAAACTTTAAATTTTTAGCACCATCTGTACATAATTCGCTGAACTACATTTGACGCATCACGGTTCTTATCTTTGACTCGATATCTTAGATATTATGGCGCCACTTTTAAAATTGCATCGATCTCATGAAATTTCAAAACTTCAAGTGTTGCTTCATTATCTCAAGAAATTAATTTATGTATTTTAGATTTCCTTAATGCTAGATAACCAGTTAATGTCATGATATATAACAAATTCAAAATATTACCAAATTAATAGTGATATAAGACTAATAAATTATTCAATTTTTGACCTCTTTTCATCCATATGTTTTTTCCCGTATAAATTAAAATATCAAGACAAAAATTATATCATGATACAGCCCCATCCTTGTTCTTTCACATTATGCACAAATTACAGCAAATAGTTTTATTGTTTATGAGTAATACTTGAAGTTTCACGACAATAGGCCTTTTTGGAAGCTATTAGTTGGTTCGTAACCTCAACAACCTAATCACGCGATCAGGTTAACTGGGTTCAATTAAAAACTTCTCCAAAACTTAATCGTTTTCGAACGCAAATTGGAGATTATTTATTTCTATCGTTGATTTGTATGTATAACGATACCAGCTACAATGCAGTAACACTATAAAACACTAAAATTAACCCCACCATGCATTTACGCGTGCAATATATAAAATATTGAGGTTATATTGCAGATTTTAAATGTTTACCCTGCTATCGACTAGGGTTATAAAATAGTTAACCTGATTGTGACCGAGTTAAACGGATTGATGTTTTCGAACACGGGTTATTCAACAACTTAAAGTTTACGAACGCATTTAATTAACCAGAGTCGCAACCCAATCCATTAGGTTAAGTTTCCGAAAAGGCCTAATGTTTCTATGACGCGAAATTCCCCCACCTTAAATTCAATTGGTCATGTTTACAATATAATGTAAGACTGGTTTAGTTTATGCATTTATTTATTTTATGTAATTTTGTAATTTTTAGTTGGAATTAAGCAACATACGTAAGTATACTGCGGTTTTTAAATAGGTAATAGATGTTACCTAAAATATTCCACAAGTATGGAATGGATCCTAGATAGTGAAAGTGTCATCTTTTTTATTTCTGTTTGGTACAAGTTTTGTTGTTATTTAAAAATTCCTTTCTATTAAATCAGTTAAAAATTTTATTTACAAATTCTACTGTATAGTCATTGTTGATAGCAATGTGCTTAATTTTATTGAATTTGTGACGTTTCCTGTAGTAATATCGCGAAACCCGAACTAATGGAATTCCGAGAATTCACGTGCATCCGCTATATTAATGATTCCGAAAGTATAATAATTAAAACTTCACTAAAGACAAAACAAACTTTAAGAATGTGTTAAATAAATACTGCACGCGAGTGTATATCTCTAATTTAATTTAAAACTAAAGAATTGCTTAAATAATATTTTGTCCATCAACAGCTTCGCCAGACTGAGTCGATGAACCAATAAAATCGGGTATAAAATAAGCAATAAGTTAATTAGTAAAAATTTCACAACTTGACGCAACAAATAAATCACCGTTTACCGTCCGAAATTAATCGAAATTGTAATGATAACCGAAACAATTAACATAACAGCAATCTCAGATAATTTAAATATTAATTAATCAAAGAAAAGTAATTAAATAGTATTACGCAACATTGCGTCATGTCATGCAATAATTTGTTTAAAGCAAATGTATTTGTTACACGAATTGATTAGATATCAGACGGAGAAAACGTCGAAATCCATATTCGCTGAAGAACGAGAATATGGATTTAACTATAAATAAAATGCTTTTGCGAAGCGAAAGACAGTCTTTGTGTGGGACTCAATGCGGGATATTGCTCCGCGCATATCCATGCTAGACCGTAAAAGCTTTTCTGTAAATTTTGCAGTGATCTTGTGGACTCTCCAAAGCTAAGAAGAATCTTGAGTAGCGTTTACATTAATAATCAGAGATCTAATTATATACGTTCAGATTCTAGACCGCCGTTCCGTCCCGAGTTGCTGTATAACGAGAAAAAACCACCAGGGGTCCTCGAGACCGAGCGTGCCTGCTGTTACTCACACCGAACCTGTAACAGAATCGATCTTGGGTCGACCACAAACAAGTTGCTCTGTAACTGTGCGCCCAACGCCGAGCCCCTGTCAGCGCCTTTGTGCATTGAGTTGTACTGATAACGGAGGCACAACTACGCTATACTGAGATTACCTGTCACATACAACATCTTGTCATTTGCAGGCGAATTGCAGCGATACTGAGTAGCAAGAAAGGTCGCGAGTACACGCTAATGCTGCCATACCGAATATCCGTCCCGCCACAGGGGACGCGCTCGTACATAGGTCTCGAGGTATATTGCCGACCGTCATGCTCAAATATAACAGGACCGCAGAACTTGGCAACGACAAAACACGTCGCGTCGATATCTTGCAACGCCGTTGCGGTGATCCTAAAAATTGACAGCCGCATAGAATATACACAAAGGTTGACTTTTCGTGCATTCATAATCGATCGTAAATAATCCCTTTTATCTGATACACTATACCATTTTAATTTTTATTTGATTCACGTAAATGAACTGCTTTAATTTTTGTTTGATTTATGTAAATTAACTGTTCTAATTTTCATTTGATTTATGTAAAAAAACTATTATTAATACCACTCTTTTCAATATCGCTAGAAATCAAAACGATTGTTACATAAATATCATCGAAGTTCGTTTCGTCACCGAAGTCAAAGCAACTTCATTTTAACAAATGACATTCCCCGATAGATAATTATTTCGCAGGTATACCGATTGCAAAACCAGGCGAACGAAGTCGTCCGAGTCGATCAGGACATCCCAAAATCGGTACCAGAACCCGGTCATCACGACTGAGCTATCCCCTGCAGAATATAAATTATTTATCTTCCCGGTGCACCTTTCATCGCAAATTTAAACGTTACAAATTCTTTGTCAAAGTTTTATCTAATAAGAAGTACATTGATCAATCTGCAAATTAGTGAGCTAAATACTGCTATTTTACGTTGGTATATATGCTGCCATTTTATAACATCATGATGTGCTACTTTTAGTGTGTATACGTTTCCTACAGATATCATAATCAAATTTATTATGTATTATTTTGATTTTACATCAAGAAACGCTAACCCGTCAATTTTGGCTTTTTCAGATATAAAATTGATTTTATCCTGCCACGAGTGTGTATAATCATAAAATTGATTAAATGCGTTCACGTATTTATATTTCTAAATTATTCAAAAATATTTCTCTTACTAGTGGTAATAAACTACGAGTAGGTATGTTTTTATTAAATCTTTTACATCAAACAGAGGTGTGTTTGGGGATAAATTTCTGATGTCAAAACGCTATGTCAAAAAGTTATTGTTGGAAAAATAATTAATGTTGAAGAATTTTTATGTACTGATTTTTTCTTCTTTCTTCTACCTAAAATATTGAAAATCAAATAAATGTATATTTCTAAACATTTATTTGATCTCCATGAAAGAACTTAATAAAGCAGATAGTATAAACTATCAAACAATTGATTTGTATAGAATATAAACAAAAAAATATAGATACGAAACAGAAACATTTCAAATACGGAGAAGTGTGCGGCAAAAATATTTAGGATTTATATTTGTAAAATGTTGAAGAAATAATTATTTATTCAATTTTGTAAATATATTTGTAACATTTATGAAATGTTAAATGTATGTGTAGTATGTGTTCTGTAATATTTAGAGAATATTGATCTAATTTTGTAAGCGCGTCTTTTATATTTTAGGCTAATACAAGATAAATTGTTTAGAAACACCAGGTATATCAGTAGATATTATTACGACTGTGCGCTTATTTGAAGACGCATTGACAATAATGTAAGAACTTTAAATTAAATTCAGATATTCCTAATTACAAAGTATTCCTAGCTAAAATCATCTTTTAAATCTTCTCTTGTATAATAATAAATTCAATTTAAACACAATCTAATAAAGCGCAATATATTTTCGTTATCATCAAATTCATAGACGGGCTAACCTTGAACAAGTAACGAATGTCACTATTTCTTGCTTTCTCTTACATTATCTAAAAGCAGATTTTTAAAAGTTAATGCCGGGCAAGGCACGAAAGAGAAGCGATCCCTCCCTTGTTTTCGCGGGTGCGAGTGCACTTAAAAGCAGGTCCGCGTCCTGGTTCAAATTAAATCTCATCTAACATTTTAGTATAATAATGAATTAACGGTAATGCATTATTCAACGTCTTCTGGCGGGTTTCACTGGGGTCAACCTCATCAATTCACCCGTGTCTTACGAGGGTAGGAACGTGTTCGTGATGTACCATAGGAGTACGATATCATCTAGAACCTAAGACGTTGGTACCGTCCCGGGCTCGGTGCATATAGAAACTTCCGCATCTTGCTTTTATATAAGTGACGCTTTCTATATAAACTTATCGTCGAATAGTGAAATAATAAGACTCCCTTTCTGTGCTAATTAAATTCCGCTGGAACCTTAAGTTCGATTACGTAAAAAGAAAAGACGATTGAGTTAACGTTATAGATAAAACCTTGAATTTGCCCTTGTTTAAATGATTCACAATAATTGTGTTCTGGTTGATCTAATCTTTTTATTGCTTCGTGCGTCTTGTTGAGTCTTTTGTAGTATCCCTCTAGTGCTTCTAGATGTGCTGTGGTGTGTCTATATTTTCTTGCATTAACTAGTAGTTTTTGGATTTCGTTTCCCAAATGGTCCTGTTTGCCGGAGAAGGCGTCCATGTTGGGGTTTGTATCTTTTTCTTGAATTTATTTTCTTTATTTGTCTCGCACCATTGTTTGGAATGCTTCCTTCTTCGCCTCGCACTTGTCATAGGATAAACTGACAATAACGCATGTGGCAGAAATTACGAGTGTTTAACCACGGCCGGCAAAGCTACAATGGAGCAAGGCGTGGTTCAACGGTACTTGTGAGGCCAAACACTGCAGAATTAAGTCAAAATCGGTAAAAGGTGGGCGCCACTGTTCCCAAGTAAAAACTGAAATCAGGCGATGTTTGCGAAACACCCTGTATATCACGATGTTAGTGACCTACCTTAAAAGTGGAGACAGACACTGTAGTGGTACTGCAGTTACTAGATTAAGATTGAAAAATAAAAATGTTCTAATGCTAAAGATGCTCACTTATTTATGATCGCTCTGTATATAAAAATCAATGAAAAATGCTAATTGAACGTTATATATTATTTACATTACTTGTAAAATTTAGAGCGTAATGTGCCTTAAATGAAATATCTACGGGCAGGTTTTCAGAACTAACCATCCTGTATATTATTAATTTAGCTAACTGTACTTTAGATTTTTAAGAAAGTGTTATATTTACTCAGAAATAAATGCTTTATGGCTTTCATTCCTGAAAATTATTAAATTGCTATCTAACTTTTTGCACGCGCGCTGTATAATTATAATTGCAAATAAGGTTTTACATTCGTGAAATAATAACCAAAATTTAGTACAAGAACTCCTTTATATAATTTTAGTTTGTACAAAAACACACATAAACACGCAAATTCAATAATTAGTTAAGAAATTCAATAGGACTTACATTCTAAGAACAAAGAACATTGACTAGCGAAATCTAGGCTCGGAACGATTTATTTACAAAATTCAGCTGGTTATTACAACTTGGAGTGATTGAATGATGGTAACAATTAATAAATGAACACTAAATCTCGTCAACGACACCTAAAATATTTAAACAGTTAGCATAAATAATTGAAATTATAAACGTAAAATGTGCCACCGAATTAATTCTGATTCAACGCTACTACAGGTATTTTTAAGCTTGTAATTCAATTATTTCCTTAATATTTATATATAACTAGCTTTATGTTATTTTACACAAACAAAACTGGGTCTGTTGGTGATGACATGAAGGTTGGTAGATGCGTTCTGGCACAAGGTAGCCCTTCTTTGCCAGATTCGGAATAAGCAAGGAAAGAACAAAAGAAAATATGACACTTACAGATGGAAGAACGCTCTGAACTCGGGAAGTACTTCTAGCTCATAATTTATAGGATAGATAACCCCCAAGGGTAAGATGAAACGTGGTAAATGTTGGCCGTTCTTATATTAAATGCATTATCCCAAAATAACTTGGATTTCCAGCCTACAGGTCTGAAGCCAGGCAGGTACTTTATAACTTTAATAAATGCCTTATTACTTGCCTAAAATTAAAGAAGACACACCCGAACAAGCACTGAATACTTTACACCACCTAACACAAGCGTGCCTGTATCATTGCTGCTGTCGCCTTGCCTCAGATTTGTCTCACAGGACTGTTCGTATTCGCCCCCGATTAGATCATACCCGTCAGGACAGCGCCGAGAAAAATACCTTTATACATGTTAATTATTTCTTAAGCTTTATATTGTATCATGCCCGTTAATTTCTTGTGTGCATAACTTTTATATTTTGTAACCAACAGCTTTAACCTTATTTCTTGTTTATGCGTGGTCTTATATGCATGCCACAATTTTCTAAAATTTCTGACATAATACTAACGAAGTTTTAACTAAAATTACTTTGCAACATTTCAAAAGTAAAAATACGGGGTATATTCAAAGAGATTTTTAATTTAGCTTTATTCTTTCTTTTATAAGATGGTTTTCTGAATTATTTTAATGAATCCTTGTTTAACTAAAATTATATTAATTATTAACGTGCATGGTACTAAATATTACTTAATTTATTCAATATTCTTAAACAAACAGCAAGAGCTGACGTACTCTTGTTTGGAATGCTTCTTTTTTCGTCTCGCACCTTCGTTTGAAATGCTTCCATCTTGTCTCGCACCTTCGATGAAATTCCTCTTTCTTCATCTCGCATCCTCGTTTAGAACGTCTCCTTCTTGCCTCGCACCCTCGTTTGGAATGCTTTCCTTCTTTTAATTTTTCTTTGTTTTTTGAACTGTATCTGGTTGGTCTCTCACGGTTATTGACTCAAAAACTGTTAAAACTTTTAAAGCGGACATTCAGTCGCAAATGCACAAAATTGAAGACTGTAGAACTTTAACAGCGCCACGACGTCAATAACATGTCAATGTGAGTAATTTATAGTCGGGGCAGATAACAGGTTGACGCCAGTTTCAGTTACAATATTGATGGTTAGACTTGGTAATCTGTGATCTGTCAAGACTGCAATTGCCACGCTCGTGGACTTACGAAGTAAAGTAAAATACTTCACATTCGACAATCTATATTTCGACTATCTAGATAATTATACATTTATATGTTATGAAGTATCATGACGGTTTATGTGGACTTTTATCTTATGGAATGTTTGAGTTGTACTCTTACGTATTTTGCACGTATTAAATTATTGATCTACCGTTGTTCCCTATTTACCGTTATGTGTACAGTTACATATCTTATGCTTTAACTACAGTTTTGGGTTTTATAGTGGTCTTAGATTAATTTCTACTTCTGGTTATCTTATTAAGTTGGCTAAATTACGTATATCTTAGGTTGCGTAATTTGGTTGGATTTTAAACTTTGCAGATTACGTGACTTGCATTTGCGACATATTTTTGTCCCATTAAATTGTTCCTGTACATATATCGACACATTCGATTGTTTGTACATTTACATTATTTCGCAAGCGGTTTGTGGCATGCGTTGACCTTTTTGTTACAGACTGGAATGTGATATTCCTGGCTGCAGCAACTACAGTGGTACCGTCGGCGTACTCTAACACTTCTGCGTTTTTAATTTCCTGAAGTTTTGAGATATTAGCCACGAAGACATTGAATAAGGTGGGAGAGACCGCCAAACTTTGGGGCAATTTCCTACTTTAATCACAAACCTTCTATATTGTAGAAAAGTTTATGTTACTTTTACTATTGCTACACCCTTTTACACGTCCAAGAATATGGCAAAGATTCGTGATTTGATTGTTTTGGCATGTGCCAGCATGACTTCCAGCTTGTAGCTTGTAGTCCAGCGCTTATCTTGGTTATGTAGCCGAACTGTA
>JAHWXV010934171.1:0-12714 GCA_024586415.1 Phrixothrix hirtus | reverse complement strand
TTTTTTAATGCGTAAATGCGTATTTACTTGGGAGTTCACGTGCTCATGTGCACTTATTAAGGAACCGCTGCTGCGTTCAGAAAACTATCCTTGAAGCGCGGCAATTGAGACTTTGAATGTGTGAGAAGTTGCTCCACACGTTCTCAATGTAATTTGACTATTGGCGCAACTCTAATACGAAATATTGGTTAATCATCGTTTAGGTATGCTAACTCGTGGATTCTGTCCAACCAATTGGCGAACAGGTTCTAACTGTCATTATTTCTAAAGGCCCCAGTACAACAAGTCCGATTCCATTGATGAAACATATTTAGCAAGTACAATATTGCAACAGCAGTTGGGGCTTGTGCAATCTCATGTAATCCATAATAATGTCGATACAGACGTCGCGCGGCAACTAACGATTTAACGTTTTAATAATAGGCTCTTACACAAAACGCACGTAATTTACCTGTAAAGTTCTGCATGTCTACTGAATTTCCATAACCACTCTTGATTGCACTACCTTCCCCACCCTGTCGCTTATATCATATGGTGCATGATTTAACTGTCAAGTACATAACACTATCTGAGATATTCTGTACAAGAAGTAATGTTATTCGGATTAATACATTTCAGATTCTCAAAAACCTACCCCTTAAATCAAAGTATTATTTCTGGTCGGTTAAACAATTATTTACTTTCCTTTCTTTTAATTAACGTTTCTGCATTATTTTCTATGTATTTGTAGAACCTTTATATACGTGACCTTTTTTAAATTACACCACTGGCGCTCATTGATGTATAACTTTCCAGGCGACCTTTTTTTTATTTTAAAGTTGTTTTTATTTGGTTGAACCTTATTCTGATTTAATGCCTCATGAAATATGTAAGTTTCATATTCCGTTTTTGGCGTTAATGCACGTTACTTCACTGTTATGGAATACTTTATGAATTGCAACAAGAGTAGATTTTTCCAACTTTAGGTTTTGTTGAATACTTTAAAGGTCGCGCATCTAATTATCTCAATGCGCAATTCTAATTATCACTTGCCGACAAAGTTCATTGACATTCAATGGTTAACAGGAGCACAATTTTATTGGTTACATTACCTCTTTACTAAAATGGATCCTGTTGTGGAATGTAGTTTATGACACGCACTCGAAAGTCTACCCCAAATTTTGTTCCTTAACGATCATTTTACCCATTCAGTTCATACCGATCGTGGAAAACCGATAGTGAATGTGCGAAATAGACGGACTTGTGCGGTTCTTAAGAATATCTGCCGATGCTTGATTTTTATCATTACAAATTAGTCGACTTACCTGTATCAGGTAAAACGCTGGCAAAAGAACAAAATGTGTGGCAGGTTTTATATTCCTAGCAGTAAATGTTTCTCCCTGTTGACTGTCACGCACGTCAGCTGCTTTGAAGCTACAGATGTCGATTTAGAATCCGCTTTGGATATCGTCCTTTGAAGATTTTAATCAACTGTAATCAATAAAATGTGAATTCGCTAGTGATACCGACGATAGGTCTGATATTTGCTTGTCTGTTTTGTTACTGAGTCTTCAGGATGCGGAAATTCCCCCGGCGCTCTTGGACTAGAACTGTCATATAGTCATTTAGCCATGCCTACTAGAATTTTGCAGAATCTAAGGAGATTCCACCGTCAAATTTCACATTAACACGTGACCTACAATTTTATTACCTTATACGGCATGGGTGGGATGGCAAACATATTAATCACTACACCAATCGAGGCCCGCATAAGTCAGATGACTCATATCCTTTTGTTACTCTATTACTGATGATTTGTGTTCTCTGAAATATTATTTGTTGCTGTCAGGTTTTTTTGACATTTCCCGTAATTATTTATGGAGTATTCAGGCCAGTATTTGGCCAAGTTAGTCATAAGCAAACAAGATTTTGTTTGTTACCTTGTTATAATTACTAAACTAATTACATTTAATTTAATTAATTAAAAATTTTGCTGTCTTACGTACCTAATTGTAGATTCGTTCATTTAAACTAATTACCCATAATTTAAAATATCAGTTTAATTGCATCTTTTAATAATTAAATTCTAGCTAAATTATTCATAGTACTGCCACTATTATAAAGATAACTTTAGTTCGTCGTAATTTTACCTAACCTAAATTTTTGCTTCTCAAACTTATCTTCACCTTAACTTACAGTATATGTCATCTTTATACTTGCTTTTTGTTTCTTTATTTCTTATTTCTTATCTATTTGACGGTGAAAAAAATCTGCAGATTTAGTTTCCGGTGAAAATGTTTAATTAATTTGGACATTCTAATATAATATCTCAACCGCTAATTTGTTAGATTATACACACTTTAATGCATAATTTTAGTCAATTAACTTGCTTTCAAACAACTTTTAAATTTTCAGTTAGTAAATCTTTATTTTGGGTTACATTTCATTCGAATCCTTTAACTGATATCTACATGCTATCAACAGATGGTCAGTGATTAGTCATTGCACTTTCAAATATATATTTGATATTGAATTAATTTGATTTATGTTCGTAACAAATTAAATATAATAGGTTATTTATCTTAGATCATTGCGCGTCAGTTTTTCATTTATTTTTAAAGTTGCCGAATATGAAGAAAATATCTCAGTTACTGTCAGCTTTCGGCTTTTGTTTAATTGGGTTAAGTTAGTTGTTTTGATTTCCTTTTATAGGGCACTTACAGAAAGTTTTAAATACGTTCTTATCACATCCTCATTTAAAATAAGCTACGTTTGTTTTAATGATTTACTCCCTTTTTCGTCGGGTTTCGCCATTTACATATAGGTATTCCCAAATAGTTTTCTATGGTAAGCACGCGTGTGACTTATCATTTTCTAGATCTTGTCTACGATGGATATGTATCACAACCAGATTTGAGCTGCTTGGCTAATGCTATTTCATTCAACTTGGCCTATTTACGTAATATCATTCTATACTCAGCCTCTACGACGCCCAGAAAGTTTCCAGATTTTTATTTTACTTTTATCGGGACTTAATATTATTTGAAAATTACTTGGCAGTTTACACAAAAATTATACATCGAACCTGTAATAATAATAAATAATGCACGATTATATAAGTGAATGAAAATTAAACCTGGAGCGATTCGCATATAAAAAAAACTGACTGGCTTTTTCAAGTTTGAATCTACATGAACGATGCATATACAAAGACAATTTTAGCTAGATAAGGATTTAATATACCGATATCCCTACTTTAAATCTATGAGCTCACATTAGCTGGCGATTACAGCAACAAAGCAGCCACAAACTTTTCAAGCGTTTACTCATTAATTAAAATTACAATTATCGTAATAACGTCAATAGGCATGGACTAGCTATAATTCGACGACTAACTATTGGTTACTTTTTGGCCGAACCAGAAATTACCATTTAATAATTAATTAATTTACTTTAATTGAACATGAACTGGTTATAGTTTTTGTGACCAACGTAATTTTAAGACTCCTTTGCAGAAAAATAACTTTATAGTTGTATTATTTTTACCTAAAGAATTGAATTTAAAATCGTTATTAATTTTATTCCTTTTGTAGGTATCCACCAAACGACAATTCGGTTCCGTTAATTAAATAGAAAGTCTCAAGATTGAAAATAAAGTGTCAATATGTAAAATACAGATTTATACAAACATATTTTACTGTTAGAGGGTACAAACGAATACAATGACCTTTTTACAATACTTCCTCAGATTCCAGCTGACTAAAATGTAAACAAACAAGTTTGAATGATCGTCCTGTCTGATGTAATACTCCTGAGTCGTAAGTTTGACTTTAAACGAAAAATTAAAATACTTTGAATGTTGCGGGAGTTTAAAATGTCTCTTAATTTGATGTTATCAGTTGTAATAAATTCTCACTTACCTTATTCGTGTTTTATTATCTTGCTGTTAATAACATAATTACTGTAATTTGGTTGTTTGTAGCAGTTTGGAATTTTGGTGTCCTATGCCTCGAGTTTTTATCCGCCCTGAACTTCGGTGTTCCTTTCTCGGAGTTATTGTAAACCTAGTTAGCTCGTGCTGTCGCGGCACTTGGTTTTTCGTGCTTGGGAACGTGTTTAATATTTCCGTTTCGCAGCTCGGTTACACTCCCGGACTGTAATTAATTTAATTACTTGCGCATTCGTTATCGCATTATTTGACTTTGTGCTGTAGAGGACGATATGTTAGATATTTTATTGATATTTTCTAAGTGCGTAATTGATCTACTTAGCTGTCTGATTTACATTGTGAAAATAACTTTAATCTTTCCGCTGGAGTTAGCGGTGATATTCACTCTATGCTAACACTTCACGAGAAAATGTTAGACTTTTGTGTTCTGAGGTTTTTATTATTTTTCTGTTAGTTCCTTTTTCCCCGTTTCTTTGGAGAAGCAGGTGTCTGCGTTTCAAGCTGATATTGGATCGTGTTCAGATTGTAGCTGCTGAATCTGTTGGTTTTGTCCGTGAGCACATTAGACTTATATAATTTTTTGTGGATTGGATTGAGTTTATGGGTAATTTATTTTTTTTATGATTTGAAACCCCTTCGTAAATAACTCCTTTATTGCTATGAATTCGTCATGGCATATCCGAAGTCTAGTTTAAGCGTATCTAATGATTTTCAGAATACCTTAATGGTGTACTTTGAGCACTTTAAACGAAGATAGGTCCTTATCCTACACGTTTCAAGACTCCATTTATTGGAAGTTTAATACATAGTTATTTGTATCGCTGGCCCAGAAGCTGAGCCTTCACAAGTATAGCTAGATTTGCGAGTTGTGCGAATAGGCGAGGCGTGCAATGAACGCGTGAATTGCAAATAAATAGAACTGAAATTGCATTCAATTAACATTGATTGACAGTGTTCAATTTATAACTTTGCATTATTTCGAATGATTTGAGGACAAAATAACAGAATAAATTTAATGAAGTAGGATACAAATATTTCACTAAGATTCTTTACTTTATAACTTCCGTAAGTATTGACAAAAATGTAACTTGGTAATCGTCTGTAACCATGTTTCTTAATTATAATTTTTAAATTTCATTATTTTATAACTGCTATTAATAAAGTTATAAAAAGTTGAACGCAGGTGACTCTCTTATTTGCCTGGAATAGTTCTTACAGATGTAATGAATTTGGATTGCAATTACGTAAGTTTGAACCTTTATATCTCTCTATTATAAAATCCTTACAAGATAAAACCTTTTTCACGTTATAAAGGAAAGTTTTCGATCGTAGCTCTACGTTTAACCTTTCTGAAATTTACCTTCGAATAGCCTGCAGACTTGTATTTAAAGTCCTAAACAACACGGTCTTATAAAAAATGTCTGAACCGTTAATTTTTAAAAACTTTCCTTTACCCACATCTTCGGGAAACTTACAACTCCTACGCTTACAAAAAATCGTTTAAATATTTTGTTTAATTTAAACAAGATAAATTTAATGTTATTTTTAGTTGTAATTGATTTATATTATTTCTTATTAATAAAACAGTGTTAGACGATGATATAGTTTTCTACTGTACAAAACGTTAAAATATTAGTCATATTCACATAGAATTACGATTTAATTTTCGTTAAAATATTAAATTACTTTTAGCTATGTGCCAAAATGACAAAAAACAACTGTAAAGATCTATATTAAACAAATACAAAATGTTGTGTTCAAAATATATTTAAACTGCAGGTTAAATCGGAACTAAGACACGTGAATATTTTTGAAGTAGGTATATAAGGGTAATACTCTCTTTGACTAGCTACAATGGTAAGTTGGGTGCGGGCCAACTAAGACTTTATTTGTTTGGCCCTTGAAAACGTTCATAAAGTACAGATCGAAATTAATAAACTCGTATGGATTAATTTATCACTGAAGAAGTTTCCAATATTAAATCCAGTATGTCAGCATATTTGCTGATAGCTCGGGAGTGCTTCAGACTTCAGACTTCAGACAACAATTTGGAACACCTAAATGTAAAACATTTTTAAATTAGGTCGCTTGTTAATATTACTTCTATATTGGTAGATGGACTGTTTGTACACCTGATGATGTTGATAAGGTTTAAATTGCATTGAAGTGAAGATCCATATGATCAACTTTAATTTTACATATTTTTACTACAACTTTTTCTATAAAGATTTGAATTTACATACACATGGTGTGGATCAGTTAAAAAAGTTGTGAGTCTCTGTTATATTCACAATTTTCAGAAGTTCTTAAAAATGATGAAGGGGTAATTTAGTAATGACAAATGAAATGCATTTTCCCTTCGATGACAATTAGCAAGCGAAATTTCTGGAATTGGGCTAAAGAAACCTCCAGATTAAATCATGTTAGAATTTGTGCATTCGGAATTATCTAAATTCACTTTTCAAGTAAATAGTCGCCCGGTAACATATTTATAATTGTTACATCGATATGATTCAAAATTGTTCCGCTAAAAATTCAATCACTCCTTGCAGCTCTTTTCTAAGACCGACTAATTTTTCTTTTGGAGATATTAAATTTTCTAGAAAGTCGCTGATTAGTATGCTTGAGTTTTCTTAAACACAATACGTACCAGTATTGACTCTCTAGTAGTGAGAATCGTACAAATATTACTTCAAGATTAAATAAGACGAAGTAATGTCAATTTATTACCACATGTTGAAATAATTGTTACCAACAGCTACAGTGTTACATGCTTTTTGGCCAGATTACGTAGCTGATATGTGGTAACCTAAAGTAGCGGCATTAACAAGTGTAAAAGAAATTTTGTCCAACCGGCTTTTGGTTAATCGGAGGTCGTAGGTCTGATGTCAATATAGTCGTCATCGCAATCTGCTCTGCTTCATATATTTGGTAGTACGTAAGAAAGAACAGGGCGCCACATCGTCTGTTTTTGCCTGTAAAATGGTGTTAAATAGCGTTATCGCTAGTAAGCTGGTTCATTGTATATTCAGGACGACATGAAGAATATACAGCTAAAATACTAGGCATGTCTAATATACGAACTAACATAAACGGTAGTAACTGATGGTTACTTGTAATCGAGCACTCAGATATATCGAACACTCAGTACATCAAAGTTGAACTTAATAAATCAAAATTTAAACGTTTATTTAGGATATTCAGAGTTAAACATTTTGTTAAGAGCAACATAAGAAAAGTGAACTTTATGTAAAACACTCGTTTTTATGTCTGAAAGAAATAAATTAAATAAATTGCAACAAAAGAAAACATAATCAAAATTTAATTAATGTAATATGGTTTATTTTACATAAAAAATATTGAATGAAATTAATTGATTATGAGCGTAAAAGAATTTCGGAGTATGTTTTGAAATACACAAGCTTATGTAGGTTGTTTGACAAAAGAATAAAAAGGTCTTAAATTCCAAATTACATTGGTAAATAAATCAATTCATAAAATAACAAGTTATTATCACAGCGACTAATAACTAAAAGTATTTGTTTATGTACAAAAATACTGAAATGAGAAATGACGTAAATTCAGGTTAATTACTTGTGATTGTTTAAGTTTAATCTATATTGCGATTGGATGAACTCATCTAAGCGTAATTCATGTATTAATAAATAGATAGATAAAAAGTTCATTGACTACAAGAAATTGACCTTATAATAACTGTATCTAATCAAAAAGTGTAAGCAAAACGATGCGTGAAGCGCTGAATCTATAATTTTACTTATGTATAAATCCAAATCATAAAATAGAAATATTAATTTATAACTAGGAAAGTATCTTAAAATAATTCAAAATATTAATACAAGTAAGATAATCTTCATCAATTCATAATGCTACTGGTTGTATTCAAAAAGGTTGCGGCGTGAGAAGGAACTTATATCCAACCAAATCAGCTGTTAGATTTATCGTCGTATGCGTTGACTACTATGTAACGGGAGCGATTTGAGGTTATTAAATCGATTATTCCATCGTAGAAAGTAGCAAGTGAACAATGAGGTGAGCAGTGATTTTAATAGATAATAGATCGTAGAAACATTATGAATTATACAGGATGCGAAATACGTGTAAAAAGGTATTTTAAGATATATAACCTGTTTTTAGGCGATTAAGCGAGATGCAGCATCATAGTTACAGTATCAATCGGTGGACATGGACCGCTGTAGACGAACGTTATGAGGGACAGTGGCTTAACCAACTGGCTGAATACGTAATCTGTCTTCTACTCTGGACTGGAACTAATCCATCTCTGAACATCAGGATACAATACACCGTCTGGAGGAGCATCCTTGACGAATAGAATAAAAACAGATCGGGTACGCATTGGTATCCTGAACTACTTGTTAATGAAGAAAACACGACGAAGTTAGAAGGTGTCGCAGTAAAATTAATTAACTTACCCTTTAAGGATAGAAAGACAGGAAATATTTTAAATTAGATAATTTAGAAGTGAATAGTTTGCGTTCATATACAACAATGGAATATATTGCTATCGCAAAATGCGTGCGACTAGGAGACAAGTAATTATAGAACTGGTTTTTATTAGTGCAACCTTCCAAAAATTCTTAAACGACATGTGTATCGCTTAAATAGAAATATAAATATAAATATAAATAATTTGTATCCTTTAAGTTACTCAGTGGCGTACCTCTATTTGTACAATTAATAAAAATAAACAAAATTTGGTAATATTAATGTTTAAATATAATACAGAGTCTAAGTAAATGTAAAATATCAAAAGAAGGAAACAAAATCTACAGGGCGTTTTCTAATAACGTAACAACAGTGTAGGGAAGGTATGAAGATACTTCATACTTTTATTAATTATTCCTTGTATTTTACAGCTATGCATATTGTGTATTATTCTAGAAGATCCAAAACAAATAGTTATCATTTTCTTAATGGAGTTTCGTTTGAGAAACGACAAGGAATCTTTTGAAAGGAAATACTTTTTTCATTATAACTATGCCCGGTTTATTGTTAAAGTTTGTCGCATTGACTTTAGGTCACCCTGTATGTACAAAAATCTTTGTTCAAGTTACAATAAATGTAATATTATCCTCATCTGCAATACTTAATTATACATAAATATTGAGAAACCGTTGTACTACATCTTTGCGTCAGTAAAAGGTTCTAAAATGAATAGTACAGTTTAATCATTATTGGTTGCAACATTCGGCGTGGGCTAAGTTATAAACAATTTGGTCCTATTGCCACTTAAGTGTAGTAAATATCGGAAAGCTGCTAAGTAGATCAGGACTAAACACATTGTCTCTCTAAAATTAATTTTATTGTTACGACGTTGCTTTATAGTCTTAGGAAATGTCTAACGTATAATCTAAATAAATAATGTTGAACATTCTGGTACTCTGATATTGATCCATTTATTCATGGTCATTTTCTCTACATTCCCTAGAATTCAAAATGCAAATAAGGATTTTCATGTTTAATTGTTATAATTAAAATACAAAATCCAGTTTATCAGTTCATTCGTTATTTTTGCGCTTCCGGCTTGATTTTGTACATTTACTGCCTATGTTGATTGCCAAGTTGAGATGTATTTCCCGAACTGTTGTGATTCTCATAGCAACTCCACGATAACAAGCATGTTATGGTTAATAACGGTACTATTACTGTTATGAAATGGTGTAAATGTTTGATATCAAATTGTCGTAACTAGTTGATGGTTGCGGTTAGCGCTAAAGGTAGTGAACGACACAAGATCGTTAAGTGCCTTAGCAAAACTCAATCCTTCGGGTCTCATTTTCTAACTTTTTCTCGGCCTGTTTAAGGCACTTGCCGATCTTGTATCGCAAGATACAAGACGTATTTCAGTGCTCCAAATTCCCTATCTTTTATGTTCATGTATTACGATTTATTTTGCACATATTCACAGGATTAATTTAAAAAAATTAAATTTACGCCAATTTACATGCACACGAGATATTTTATATATGGCATCTATTATTTAGCGTTGGGCGAAGTCGGTAATTTTTTCACTAAAACAAAAATTTTAAAATGTGTTCCTTTCAGATCAGGAAATAACCGTGAGCATCATACAAATGTTGTTTGGCTCTTCAAAAATCCTATTAAGGATTGGAAAGGAAAGCTCCAGGTTCGCCTAAACTGTAGTAGGTGTGACGAAATGGCATGGTAGTTGAAGTCATTAGGGAAAAGAACAAAAGCAGAACATACAGAAACCGATTTTATTATAATTTCAGTTCAAGTAATTCACAGCTTCCAAGGGAATCAAGTTACAATGGGATGATGACTTCAACGAAAGTTACCATTTTATAATTGTTGTCATAAAATACAAATGTTAATTGGTACTTCGTTGGAAAAGTAAGACTTCCGGAGGCTTGCTTTAATTAATATTAAATATCTCAGCTTGCATTTTCAATCTTCGCTTTCTTACTTTCATAATAATTGAAAATTTGTATTATATTAATTATTCAAGGCCAAGAAATAAACACCCAAGCTTTGAATAAGAAAATATGATATTTAATTTCATTAATTTTGTAAGTTTACCGACGCATCGCTAACATTTACACTGTTAAATTGCAATTAGATTTAAAAAATAAAACTTGTTTGAATTTGCGATTGTGCGTCTAAAAGATATATTCCGGATCTATTTATTTTAAGAAATTAGTTGTAAGGGAGAGTTGTCATAAAAAATACAATGAAATACAAAGAACTTTTTAGGACAATGAAATATAATTACAAATAGAAATGACAGAAATATCATGAACTGTTAAATTAGAATCTAAAGGATTACATTTCTTAAACTGTTCCTAGATATCAATATAATATTGATATTGATGTTTTCTTAATTAAATTATTTGTCACTAATGCATATCCACAGGGTGCCCAAAAATAATAATAATAATAACATTATTG
Organism: Phrixothrix hirtus; assembly: GCA_024586415.1. Taxonomy (NCBI): domain Eukaryota; kingdom Metazoa; phylum Arthropoda; class Insecta; order Coleoptera; family Phengodidae; genus Phrixothrix; species Phrixothrix hirtus. The sequence goes on along the minus strand of JAHWXV010934171.1, from coordinate 1,838 downwards.
TTTATTGTGCAGATTACAGAAAATATTCCAATTACAATCCACTCATGACACTTAAATAAAAACTGATTTAAAATACTATATAACAACAAAATTATAATTTTAGGGGTTACACCTTTAAATTTTTCAGGAAAGCGAGGAGAAAAGCCTAAGAAAGCAACAAATAAAAATTACCTACAGATCTTTATATGCTATTTGTTTTATTTTATTTAATTTCATGTGAAATAGATCTATGTTTTTTAATAATTTATTCACAGTAGAACATATTTTAAAATTCGGCAAATTCATGAAATGGTTCGATTTTGAAATAGGCAGATAAAAAATATCTAAATTGCGACTGTTTACAGTTGAAACACGTATTGGAATTTTTGCATGCAGTTTCGGGTTATTTTCTAAGTTAGTAATTATTTTATAGATTAAATTTACACAAGCAATATCTTGACGTTTTTTGAGTGAGCATTTGTTGTATCATACTTATTTAAAAGTGAATTGTATGATTCGTATTTGGGATAAACTCCAGATACACGATATCTGATACTTTGGACTCTATCAATCATTTTTATTAAATTTGTACTTGATGGATTCCATACCGCTGAGGCATACTCTAATGTAGGTAATAAAAGACTAGCAAATAAACTCCACACTACTATCCTACTTTTAAAATCTTTTACATTTCTAATAATGAAGCCATATGTTTTGTAATCCATTTTAACTAATGCATTTGTATGAGGTTTGAATGTCAAATTGTTATCAAATATCATTCCTAAGTCTTTTACATTATCATTCCTTATAATATTTTGATTATCAATTTGATATTGATATATTATTGGGATTTTCTTTTTATTATAAATAATAAACTACAGCATTTTTGAATGTTTATACGAAGATTATTTTTTGACACCATTTATAGATTTCATTTAATGAATTTTGAATTTTGAGAAAATTTTCTATTGATGTTGTTATTCTATTATAAATCTTCAAATCGTCCACGTACATTAAACCGTCTATGTTTCTCTTAGAGAATGATACAATATTATTAACAAATATTAAAAATAGTAGGGGGCCTAAATTTAAGCTTTGAGGGGTGCCTGGTGTGATTTTAAATTTATTTAAACGTTCTGTCTCAACTGTAACAAATAGAGTTCTGTTATTGAAGTAAGAATGAAAAAAATTAACAACATTAGAATTGAACTTTATCAAGTTGAGCTTCTGTAACAATATATTATGATCCACTTGATCAAATGCTTTTGAAAAATCAGTGAAAACAACGTCTACTTGAGCATTATTCTGAATTGTTTCATATATATTTTGTGTAAAAATAGTTAGGTTGGACACTGGTGACTTATAAGACAGAAAACCGTGTTGCTAAGGCATTATTTTATTTTCTACATATTTAAGAATTTTTTTTATATAGAATAGCTTCAAATACTTTAGCGAACGAGCATACGGTAGCAATTGATCGATAATTATTTATTATAGATTTTCCCCATTTTTGAATATAGGGCATATTTTGCTTATTTTCCATTTGTCTGGAAAGTATTAGTTTTCAAACTAAGATTGTAAATAAATTATAAGGGTGATGATATATATTCAGCACAACCTTTAACTACATGCACTGGTATGTTATCACTCCCACAACATTTTTTATTTTATAAAGATTTGATTTTCTGAAATCCTTCCGCAGTTGTAATAGATGATATAGAAAAAGAGTAGCCACTTCCTTGTAAATAACACTGGCCGGCACGATTTTTGCTGACTTCAAATTGAGACTTATTTTTTACTAATTTGGGTGCGCTGATTCCGAAAATCATATTGGTTTTTACTCATCACGTCAAAATTTT
>JAHWXV010934100.1:0-16418 GCA_024586415.1 Phrixothrix hirtus | reverse complement strand
TATAACTTTTATTTTTAAATGTGCTATGGTTATTATGTATTTAATGCCCCTTTACGTGAACTTAACAGTTTTTCTGAAAACATGCGTTGAAGCAATTTATGAGAGAAAATTTCCGGAGTTAAGCAGCCTTTCACCTGTCCAGTAACTTAGATGGGTGATAATTACAGTTATCGTTTCCAAAATAAACGTATACAATAATCTGATCATTTGTGGACACTATTGGCATATCTATGTGCGTAAGAGAAAGTTGTGTGTTGTTTCACACCAGATTTTTATTTGGCAATTTTAAAATTTGATTGTTTCCATCTCATTTCCTTTTTTTGTAAATATTGGAATAAATAATTCAAATAAATATGTCAAATTTGAGCTTACTAGTAAGGTTTTTTTATTGGTTATCCAAAACAATATTAATATATAGTGTATTGTATGAGAAAACAAGAAATGTCACAGGGTTGGCGTATATGTCAAAATATGGAAAATTAGAAATCTCAATTGACATGCAGGAGTGTTTTTCAAATTTTTTATTTGGTATTTTGTTATCGGATTGGTTCCTTTTATCGCGAAGACCCGAGTATATTATGTTATTACTGGCGATTTACATTTAGTGAAGCGCCACCTCATGATTGTATTTAAAATTATTGAAGGACGTATAGTTCGCAGCCTTTTTTTGTAATAACATTATCATAATCGTTGAAACATTACTTTCAATAAAGTTACTATCAAACAAATAAGAAATTAAAAATAAAAAAAATTATATTTATATTAAATGTATATATATTAACGGCCACTTTGATGTTGATAGTATCGTCACCACTGGTGATGTAAATCGCCAATAATATATCAAAAATGGAAGATAAGCTTAAAAATGAGATATTGCTAGATGTGAACATTTTATGCGCAACAAAAAAATTGAGGTTAAGTTTTCTTAATGAAAGTAGTATTTTAATATGTAAGGCAAGTCGAGTTTTGTTTTCCTACTTATTTGGCAATTGATAAATGTATTACAGTTATAATTGTAGATTATACAGTATTATAACAATGTTTACACTTTTGATGAATATGTTGTATCACGAAAACTAGAGCTGATATGAATGAAATCTATATATTTTTGAAATCAGCGCATCCAAAATAATCAAAACCGGTTGTTTTTTCCATGCAGCAAGACAATTTTTTTTTGTTGAGCTGTGTTATCATTATACTCTCCAAATTATAACCATGACACTGGATTATGTAAATCAGGCTACAATTCTAACATCTTTTGTTAAATAAATTTACTACGAGTGATTGCTATTACACAGCGCACAATAATTTGACCTTTTTATCTGAAATTGTAAAATATATCTAGCCTAGGTCTACGCTACCAAATTAAAAGATATGATAAATAAACAAACAAATATAATTGATAAATTCGGGTATACAAGTCACAATCGATAGAATATCAATTTTTGATAATTAAAACTAAATTTACTAAAATTTCATGTGATTCCATTTGATAAAATAATAACTCAACTAAGCTAGTATAAAATAAATACAAAGTATTCTTAAGTTACGTATATGTATTTTTAAAGTATGCAAACTAATAAAATACAATGGAATAACAAATAGTATGGGCCGCTCTGCATATATTTATCTTATGAGATTTAATTTTAAAGTTGCACATTGCAATCTGAGTGTTTAATGCACTAAAATTGATCTTTCAAACACAAAAATTAAGTTATTGAATTTATTAGATATGCTACAGACCTACGATTTTTAACTGGAGACAAAGCTGCTTTGGTTGTAATAAAATGTCCATTAATGTACAAACAAGTATTAATTTATAAACTTCTAATTTTAGTTGTTGATCCACTTTCGAGATGTTTTAATAAAATAATGCGTAAAGACACTTACAAACTTACAAACCTAGCTTTCATATTCCTATTAAGCTGACCAGTCTTTGTACCTTAATATAAGTATTCTATTTTTTTCAAGGATGAAAAAATACTTTAAGATCTCATCAAATTGAGTCTAAAATAGGAATTTCCAGATTTTAGTTCTGTGTGTTTATTAATGTAATTACGTTTAGGTATAAGTTGTACATCGTATTTGTGTAATAATCGATAGACTAACTAATAGCGAGTTCGACTTGCTATATTGCACGGGTGTGGTGCATATTGGCTGCTTTCTATTCATAAAACGTAGTATAAAAACTAGGAAAACTACAAAATATTGTACTTTTTATGTAAAAGGGGAACTGCTGATGTGCACTGCACTGGCGTAATGCAGTAAGTAAAACTCGCTAGAGTATTCAAATGCCATACACTGTTTTACTTAACAGTGAAGCGTTGTGTTAATCGACGGCCTCCACAATATTATATAACGTTTACGCGAATTGTGCAAAGATTTTGTATATCTATTGTAAAAACGTAAGTGATTCAGTTCTCATTGTATTTATTTTATCTCAAATTGCAAGTTGAGAAAGATTAGGGAAAATATTGTTTAATTTTGAAATAATACATGGACAAATGCAATTCAATTATTTCGATTTTGTATTAGCAGGCCCTGCATTCAGTGGATAGAAAATCATCACGTAATAATAAAATAATGTCTTATAACAATGAAAAGTCCCTTTTACGAATTCTAAAAATTAAAATTGTCCGAAAAGTAAATTGTCAAAATGATATAAAAATTTGGATATGGTTTTTAGTATAAATGAATATAATTGAAGTTGTTTTTAAACGAATTTAGCTTCATATTTAATAAATAATAAACGAATTTATAAGTCTTCCTAACCTTATTGATAAAGTTGAGAAAACTTATAAAATCGTTTATTATTTATTACAATTGAATGTTTTTAAATAAATATTAAATGTTCAATTTTTATCTCCATGAAATACGAACGAATAAAATTGTAGGTCATTGTGTATTGAGATAGATTAGTTTTAAACAAACAAACAAATACAGCTGGAGTAATTTAATATTATTGAATAATAGGTTATTTCCTCAACGACACGTAGTTGAAATTGGAACGTCGTCTAGAGATAATTATTTGTTTACACATTTTCCGGAAGTTCTTAACCAGTCGACATTTTAAATTTTATCCAAAAAAGTCTTCTATTTTATGGGATTTTCTTGTTAATGAACGTGGTTTGGCCTCTACAGTACCGTGTTAAAGTTTGTCGGTGGATTTTAAAATCACCCTGTATTATAACTAAATAAGGTTATGTTATGCTTGTGTGATGTTCTTAAAGAGGTTGAAATAAACTCAATTTATAAGATTGCTTATTGAATCAGAAAAAAATAGAGTTGCATGTCGTATCTGCTTCAAGGATTCACTTATTTTCTGCGTTAACAGAAACGTAGTTAAATACATCAATGAAAATAAAATTACGATTTTAGACAAATTATAACTAGCTTGATCGAATTAGTACACGGGTAAAAGAGGCGAATTCTCACAATATGTATATTTATGAATTAAGTCGCAAATATAAATCGTGAATACTATATAAACTAGCCCAGAAAATAACAGATTATTTGAAACGCATTATTTAAAATAAGTTTCGATTTTTTTCTCATTTATACAATTGCCCAAACTAAAAGTATGAATACTATCTAAAATTTATGCAAAATTAATTCTACATCAAAATTTGTTTGCAATTCTTTTGTGTTCCAGTGGAATTAGGATGTCGGAATTAAATCTAATTTGGATGGGCGAATTATACCGCGTGTCTCTAAAATGTCTATATCAAAACGCTGCCACATATATCTGGGAGCAAAATAAGATGATTCACCTAAATTTACCTCTATCTAAAAATATGTTTTCAAGGTGTTATCAAATGTCAAAGATCATCAAACAATTGCGAAAAACTTTACATTAGTTGCAATATGACTGCACTTTATGGGTGCAACAAATATGTTTTTTATCAAACTATGACAGATAGGGAAATTGAATAGGGGAATTAAAAAATTAGAGGTATTGATCAACATTAAGAAAAATAGGAGTATTTTACATGTGAATAGCGAAGTTTTGATTACTTACTTAATAACCATGAACAAAAAGGGATGTCAAAAATTCCCTCAGTTCAGCAGAGATTAATTATGGAATTTGATCATTGGCGCTAAACATTTTTTTAAATTGAGGTTAATACAAATTTTTTGAAGACTTTTAATATCGGTAGCACCTTGACGTAGTATTTTTGTATAGAGGTGGTTGGCTAAATCATCTTAATTTGGTCTCAAAAATATGTGGTAGCATTTTATACACACCAATTAGGGACACCCTGTACAAATGGAAGATACATATAATATAGTGAATCCAAGAATTGATCATGTCTTGCTCTTACTTCACCGTTATATTTATCCTAACTTTTGTTTGAGTTTACAAAATTTACAGCATATAATGACCTTTAACCGATTCCCGGAAACGTCACAGTTGTTAAAAGTGTTATTTTAAAGATAGTTAATATTTATAAAAGTTGTTTGTTTTAAAGAAGCGTTGATATCAAAGCCTGCAAATATTATTATCAATAATCGTATACAAAATAATAAAATTATTGTAATTACTTCAATAAATCCCATGTTAGAAGTGCATTAACACTGTTAATATTTGCTATTGATTATATTTTCATTGCATGACGTCAAAATCTTTGTAGAAATTGACAAACAATAATTATTCACTTAGTAATTTCTTTTTAATTCATTAATTTTTATTATTCATATATTCCATTTTTATTGCACTTAATTGTTTACCTCTCTGTTTATGTTTATATTAATAAATACAAAGTCTTTTATTTGTGTTAAATTAATTGTAGCGATTGCCTATAAATTAACAAATTAAATTGATCTAGTTTTACATACTATGAAAGTTGATTATCAGAAATAATCAAAAAATAAAATTGTTGTAATAGTATGTTATATACCAATGGACTAAAGCGCCTCTTTTATTCTTAAAAGGGAAATAATCTCTCGAGGGATTAAAAAGCACTTTAGTCCTGAGGTATATACACTTTCGAATAATTTGAAATCAAAAAGTTCGAAGAAAATAAAATTGCATGATTTCGACATTGACAAATCATTCGAGTTATCTTTCAATTAATCATATTTTTTGAATAAAGTGCTTTGTTTAAGAACTTAAACTTCCGTTAAGCTGTGATGAAAGTTATAGTATCAAGTACAGATTGTTAAATATAAGAACAATCGCTTTCTCCACTGCTCACTGAGCTGGAGAAAAAATATGATTGCTTCAGCAATGCTACGAGGGTGGTCTGATAATTAGCCGGTTTCCAAGAGATGGCGCCACTGATCACCGAATGTATATTATTTCTGTTAAATACAATCTGTTAGTAGGTTACTTGTAAATTTTTAGCGCTACATATCATTTATGTTTGACAGCCACAAAAAGCAAACAACTTGTGATTGTGTTAAAATAATGGATAAAAACGAATGTCGTTCATTGATTAAGCATTACTTTTTGCGTGGAAAAACCGTGAAATCAATAAAGAAAAAGCTTGATAAATATTATAGCACATCTGCTCCAGCGAATTAAACTGTGATTTATTGGTTTCCAGAATTTAAATGTGGTCGTACAAGCACAATTGATGAACATCGTTCAGGTTGACCAATCGAAATGATCACCAAAGAAATTATCGATAATATCCATGATATCGTTTTGGAAGATCTACGAGTGAAAGTGCGTGAGAAAGCTGATATCGTAAATATCTCAAAAAAACTCGTGGGTAACATTTTGCATGAACATTTACTTATGAAGAAGCTGTCAGCAGGATGAGTGCCGCGTTTGTTGACAATCGAACAAAAACGCAATCGTGTGTTTATTTCAAAGCAATGTTTGGCGATGTTTCAACGTAATGCAGATGTAATTTTGCGTAGATTCATAACAATAGATCAAATATAGATCCACCACTATACACCTGAGATAAAACAACAATCATAACAATGGGTTGAAGCTAGTTCGAGTGCACCGAAGAAAGCAAAAGTGGTTGCATTAGCTGGAAAGGTTTTGTTGACTGTTTTTTGGAATGCACAAGGTGTAATACTCATTGATTATCTTAAAACGCAAAAAACAATCACAGAAGATTATTATGTGGCATTACTGAACCGATTGCACATTGAAATAAAGGAAAAACGACCGCATTTGGCAAATAGAAAGTGGTTTTACATCATGACAAAGCACCAGCTCACACATATGGAAAACTCAACAGAAATTGGATGAACTACGTACGACTTGCTCCCGCATCTACCATATTCTCCGGATCTAGCTCCCTGTAACAACTTCCTGTTCCCAAACCTGAAAAATAGCTTGGCGGAAAAAGATTCAAATCAAATGAAGAAGTTGAATGGGAAACTGATGCATATTTTCGAGTACCTGATAAATAGTACTACAAGGTTGGCATAATGAAATTGGAAAAACGCTGAACTAAATGTATCGAGCTAAAAGGAGACTATGTCAAGAAATAAAATGAAATTTTGAAGAAAAACTTGTATTCTCATGTTCAAACCGGCCATTTATCGGATCGCCCTTGTATTAGGCCACAAATGGAAAGTCTATTGTCATAGTAATTTTAAAATATTAAGTAAATATAAACATTGTGATATTCTAAATAAAATTAATTACGATTTTTATCACCCTGTAGTTCCAAGTCTTTAGTAATATCGTTTAAGGTTGGCTCAAACTACAATGGCATGCCTTACTTAACATTGGTCCTTCGAACAGACGAATATTTCGAGTCTGATGTTTAGGCACATTGCGCCAAGAATGTTGGAGATACTTTGGAATCTACGAAAATCTTCAAAGGAGTCGACTGTCTGCAGAAGTATAACGTTGTGCACAATAAATAGTCTGCAAAAAGTATACAAATTAATGTTATAGTTGTCGCACAGTAGGAACTAGGATAAGCAATTCAAAAAGATTCTCTGTACAAAAGAGGATCGTGCGGCAAGAAAGTCATTAGTCGAAATTTGAAGAAATTTTTCAAATACATAGGTTCTACATAGAAAGTAAATGTTACTACAGAAATTAAGAAAAGCCACTACAGCAAATGACAAAAATTATATCAAGCAAGGAAGTACGTAGACAGAATAGCCCAACTTCAAGTGTATCACGATGATGAATTGAGCGTTGTAACCACTGAAAAGTAATGCGCAAGTTTTAGACGGACATGGTGGTACGGGAAAATGAGTTTCAAGTACAAGGTATATTGTGCAGGGAACTAGATTAAATCACGTTATGACACCTGCATGAAAAATAGTTAGAATTCAAAACCTATTCCCATGCAGTTCTTCTAAACTGAACTTATCAACATTTGGTGGTAGGTACGATTTTTCAAAGAAGAATCTACAATTCCACCCTTCCAAACGTTGAGAAGGTGTAGTATATGGAAACTTATATACGATATAAGATGAACTAAGCAAATTAACTCAGGGCAATTTGCCTTTAAATGTAAGGTAAAAACTGTTTAATACATTTTTAGTTGGTATTGTAGATTACCAAAAAAGTTCAGAAGAATCTTTGTGGTACTATTGTTGGATGTTCGCAAACCATTACCAAGTTGAGTTTCGGCACGGAATGTTGAGGACTTATTATTTAACGCATAATTACTGAAACTAAGATTTAGAATCCAATCGCGTTCCTCTTTGAGCACTTTTTAGAATCAATCAGGAAATTCAAACAGTGGACAAATCTATAGAAGTTCTTAGAAATAAACGCCATTTGTGAATTTGAGAAAAATCAACTAGGCGATAAGGAATTTTTAAAATCTTTAAGAATTTTAACTAACCCCGCTTTTAGCAACATATGCACGGAGCGTAGTGAAAAAACCTACAGTCATACGATTTGTTACTCGGTTATAGAAAGATGTTCCACAAGAAAAATACGTATTTGTACCGGCGGTTAATGGATACCCCCACTTAATGAAAATGCGTGACATATTCATAAACTGGGCGCTGTTTTAAAATATTTCCGTGGTAACTCTATCGTATTTTGGATATGAGCGCTGACTTGATACATTAATTAGTAAGTTAGAGACGCCTTTACGAGAATTTCAGGTCAAAATGCCATAATCACAGTATTGATGAGAGAATAGGTTAGACAATTTAACGATGGTAGTGATGAGTGTATGACAGAATACGAAGTGATCGACCATCTGTCATCAATTAAAATTTGGTGCGTGCAGTTGACGTAGAAGTTTGATAGAATAGACGGTCCACATGTTCAATTTTACGTGTTTTCTGAAATTTAAGAGCGTTTGAATTATTGGAAATTGTGCGCACACTGGGCCCTAACAGTGATTTTTGCTGATTACAAAATGAAGCGCTCCAATAATGATGATGATGGATTTTTAAGCAATATCGTCACAAGTGATGAAATGTGGATACCTATGTTATAGCCTACCTCTGACGTATGTTAGTTAAAATTCATTATTCAAGTGGTGAACAAAATCATGGTCAAAATATATAAAACGCGCGAAATATATGGATGTAAGTAATTAACAAACTAGTGAAATAAGTGTAAATATTAAGATAAAATTAATAATCTAACCAAAGGAAGGAAAGAAAGAGCGGAATACCCAAATAATTGATGTATGCATGCCGAACAGAAATTTGATACAAATATTTTAAAAATATAGGCCAACGATCGACTCTTTTAGAACAATTAATTAATGACAAAAACATTAAATGGATGACCGTTAAACCTAGTTAAACTATCCTACATGTAAATTTAAATTAATTTAAATGAATTGTATATTAAAGATAAAAGGCGACCGAAAATAAAGTGAAAGCAAGATAGAAAGACTGCGGACACTATACATGGTAATTTTAAAATATACCGACAAACTTTAATACAGTAGTGTAGAGATTTAACTACGTAGATTAACAAGAAAACTCCATAAAATAGATTTTTTGAAAAAAATTGAAAATGTCCATTGTTTGAGAACTGCTGAAAAATGTGTATACAAATGAATGTCTAGACGACATTCCAATTTCAACTTCACATCTGTGACGAAATAACATGTGCAATAATAGCAAATTATTGCAGCTGTATTTGTTTATTTATGTAAAACTAACCTATGTGAATACACAATTTTTATAAGTACCATAATTTTGATCATTTACATTTCGGATCATTTTAACTTTTAAAATTGGTAAAATTGTAAAGGATTTTTCATTGTTATTTGACAACTCTTTTATTATTACGTGTAAGATTTTAAATTACACCGAATGTAGGTCATATAAACACAAAATCAAAGCAATTCAACTGGCATGCATTTTGTTTATTACATTTTAGAGCCAAAGAATATTTCCCTTAAACTTTCCCAACTTGCTATTTGAGATATAATAAATATAATGAGAACTTCAGCACTTACCTTTTTACAATAGATATACAAAATATTTGCACAATTCGCGTAAACGTTGTATAATAATGTGGAAGCCGTCGATTGTATTGTGTCATTTGTATATTAGTTAGTCTATCGATTATTACATAAATGTGCTGTTCAACTTAAATCTAAATGTAATTACATTAATAAATATACAGAACTAAGGATTATTACACTTCGGTAACAAAAAACATGCGTGTGATAAAACAGAAAAATTCTGGTAACTTAACATTGCACACTTTTATAAATGAAGCCGAACCTATTTTCGATTTATATACAGACGTAATATCTGCTTAATGTGTTTATAGTTTATTCACTTAAAACGACAGGTTCGGTTGTTTGCTATTGAAGTGACTTCTAAACAATTCGGTAGCTTTATTTTAAAAGCGATTTTTATGGAAACGACTAGTAATTTAAAAAAAAATTTTCTTGATTTAGAACTATCTCTGCATGCATCTTCCAAGTTTGTCGGTAGATTTTCAAATTATCCTGTATAAATAGCGACCAAATTATGAGTAATTAATTCTTTCTGTGCTTGTGTTTGGTTAAAGAACACCCGTGTATATGTCCTTCCCCCATCTAGCACCACCTCAAACACGCCGGCAAGTTCGTATCAAGTTGGTTGTACCCCATGAAACCGATCTCTATATAGTAAACCAGCAGAGAGTGAACCTGAGGTAAGGCTTTATTTTGTCAGCATTAGTTACCTGACAAAACTTCCTAAATTTAAAGAAAGACGTTCCTTGTATAACGTATCAAAATAATTTTCAAAGTGCATCAGCGATGTCGTTTTTATTACGTGTTTTATCGAGTCAACCCGTGTTGAAATCTAACCTGCGTTCAAAAAGTATCTTGAATTAAACAGCCTTTTCGTGCAAGCTACCATTTACTGTGTCGTGATGATAAATCCTCAGGTCTCGCTGTCTTTGTTTAGAGCTAGGCGCTGGAATTATGTAAAAAAAATGTCGCAGAATAATTACTCGTGTTGTGGTTTTACTGTCACGTGTATTAGATTTACTTAGAAATATGCACCTACCCTTGGTAGAATCCGAAAGGTAAAGATGGAGACGAAGTAATGTAAATTTCCTTGTTCACACCGCGCCGTGTATGCGAATATACCTTATTTTTCTGAGATTAACATCCGAAACCGTTAAGGTTTGATTTTTCTAAATAAGCAAACATTATCCAACAGCAATAAGACATTCCAAAGCAAAAAACCAGCACGGTTAGAACAAATAGAAAAGCGTTTGAATAATAAGTCTCTACTAATATACTTAACAGGAGTGCGCGACCTGTACCTACGGGTGATCTCCTTCTCATCGTAAGATGAGGGGTATCTAGGACGTATGCTTTGGAATCCCAAAACAGATGATCTATGCTTGATCAGAATGCGTCAAGGGAAATCCTAATGGAGATCTGTGGCGATTCTTTTGTGCATAATGATCATCGAAACGCGGTACAGGGGCGAAAGATTAATTGAACCATCTAGTAGTTGGTTCTCTTGTCAGGATTTGTGGTTTCAGCTTGAAGATCCGAACAGCCAAATTCCTTTTTCAATTAAAAAGAACGTGGCTTTTTGTCATGGAAATGGCAGTGGATTTTTTTTGAAGTAGTCATTAAAAGGAAAAATTAAAATTGTATGCAAGTAACTATTCTTTTTTTTTGATGGATCGGATTTCGTCGTTTCGCTGGTCTAGTTATTCGCTGTTTTTGGTGATATTTAGAGACTCGGAAATATCTTTTGTGTACAACGCGCAGTATTTATCGTGGCCACGTCTTTAAATGTCAAAGTAACGAAGTGAACTAATTTGATGCGACGTGGCCCGCGAACGGATTTAGCGTTCGGAGGGTAGGAGAATAGTAAAGCTTGTTTAGGCAACCGAGTGAAGGGTGAATAAATAAATTCACGCAGCCTGTGAGTGTGTATTTGGGCCCGCAATTACCCCAAAGGTGGGATTGACGACCCTCCCTGGTACCCTCCGAAGCTTCTTTCAGAGAAAACTCGACTTAAGTGTAAAACAAAAAAACATGATATTCGATCCATTAGCTCGCGATCTCTGTATATGAATGCACTGATGTTCCTTAAGACTGAAGCTACTATACTATGCAATGAAGTCCGGGAAATATTTTGACTTCATTTTTAATGAATCACGGTAAAGTCGTTATTTAAGGAGTAGCTGTAGTTAATGTGGTGACTTTCCAAATTATTTCAAAATATTCTACTTGAAGATCTTATTTCTCTCTACACAAGTTATCAATAGGATTTGATAATAATACTTTAAGTGTGGTCTTCAATTAAACCTTAAGGCTATTTCATAGGAAATATCGATGGGCGAACTGTTGTTTATTAAAATCGAAGTAAACATATTTCTCCCAGTTTTGATGTTATATTTCCCGGACTTCATTCCTACTATGGCTACTTCAACATTAAGCATATGATGAATATCAGTGCACTCGTATACAGAAATCGCGAGCTAATGGGTCGGATATTATGTTTCTTTATTTTTCAGTTAAGTCGATTTTCCCCTAAAAAAGGTTTTGACGGGAACCAACTACTAGATGGTTCGATTAATCTTTCGCCTCTATATCCAGCTCCGATGATCATTATGTATATCAGAATGACTATAAATCTCCATTAAGATTTGTCCTGAATAAGCGTAGGTTACCTTCTTTCAGATCTTAAAGTGTACGTTCTAGGTGCCTCGCATCTTGCGATGAGGAGATATCCCGGAGGTCTCAGTCGCGCACTCCTGTTAAGTAAATTGATAGAGACTTAGAAGTACAATTTATTATCCAAATGCTTTTTTATTTGTTTTAACCATGCTGCTTTTTTGCTTCGGAATTTCTTATTGTTGTTTTAAATGGAATTTAGACATTTTGAGCTCCACTTTTGTTTCATTTTTTGATCTCCTGAAGATGTACTTGACCCAGGATGATATTTAGTCTAGAAAGCCTTTGGTACTTCCTCACACTCAAAATTTTATAAGTTGCTTGTATTAGAATAAGAGATACCACTATAATGTATAGCGGTAGCAGCTTAGAAAGCATTACGTCCTAATATATTTCACAACCCGAATTGCTGTAATTAAGTTTACTTTCAGTGCCGATTTGCTTTTCTACACCATTCTTTGACATGTCAATTTTTGGATAAAATTTGACTAAATCTCGTAAATATTTTATTATAAGCACTCCCTTAAAATAATTGATAAATTTACGTTTGTTTTCAATTTTTGAAAGAAAAAAAACTGTTTTCTGTTGTTATCACTCATGGGGTACTAAATCTATTATCATAACGATGGTAAACCTTAATCACGATACTCACCCATACGGAGGCTTCGGTACAGATATTAAATTGAATGAAGTAAAGACATACTTGACATGTAATTCTCTAAACTCGATTTGATTTGATTATTTCTACAGTAATTCAGTTCAATTTTCAAATTCTGGCGTTTTTGATTATAACAAAATTTTAATATACATAAGAAAAAACCGACCACGGAACTTAATTGCAAAGTCAGGATAGTATGTAAATAATTACAATCGATAATTAAGCCTTTATCAACACTATAATAGACCATTAATTTATAGCAATTAATGTTTGATTATCGTGTATGCTTATTAAGGAAATAGGTACTTTAGCACGTTTTAAAAATATTAAGTTGCCAACTTAACTTTTATACGGTGCCGTCGGAAAAGATTGAAGATGTAGCGGTGAAAACTTTTAAAATGTAAGGAATCCATTGCTGTTATGTTAACCACCTTATACGTAAATATTTAGTCTAGTTGGCTCTTGCGATAAATATTGATTTCTTTACTATTTCACCCTGCGATGTCTATAGTGAAAATAGAGACCGAGGGTAGTCGTTGATTTTGTTGTTTAAATAAGAAAACAGGTATTTTAATAGCTAGATTGTGCACATACGAAGAATATATTTATAATAATTAGATAATTTACAACGATAAAAGAAACAAGGAATTCTAATAAGCAAGAAGTTGTGATTGATCCTTAAGTTAACATTATTCTTTTACAAAAAAACGTATTCACTCGATATACTGCAAATAAATGGGATGATTAGAATTAGATGTATACCGAATTTGGTAACAATAATTTCTTATTCCTTGTAAAACAAATATTTTACGATTACAACTTAATTAAATTAATCAAATTTTATTTCCAAATTAAACATTACTTTTCATATTGCAACCAATGTGGAATAACATATTTAGAATCGAAAATAATTCTTGCAGTAGAATAAATAATACCATGCATAATAAATAAAAAAATACTCATTAGTAATTACTATATTATTATATCGATGAAACATTGAGATGGTTGATTATTTTCCACGCGCATTGGAAATTAGTAAGTATATAATTTATACACAAAAGTATTTGGACATCGTAAATTACTTCTTAGAACTAAGGTGGAATTCTGTTTATTTAAAGTTATTACTAAAACAACGGTGAAGGAATATTAATTAAAGTCTAGTTACCAACAAACATGGATGAATAGTTTTGCGATCGCTTATGTTAGTCGATTTAAATCTTTAGACAACTATACAATTATTCTACATTAACTAGAAATAATTTTACGCGCAAAGATTTCTATTTCATTTAATAATATTATTTAACTGCCACGAGGTTTTAGAACAATTTAATACAAGCATTTTTATTTTTAATAAATTTACGTCTTCACATATTGATTGGAAATCGACAATATAATCTATCAAAATTGACCAGAGAAAAACTAAAAGTCAAGGATAGTGAACAGTTATTTACTACATTTATGTCAATCTATGCGGGAGCCCGCAAAGCTCGATTTGGTATTACCACTGAAGAATACAGAAATCCGTTCGATGTACTGAAGGAGTAATCCCTGATTCATTAAGTTGTTAAAGATATCTGAATATCCCCTGACACCGCAGTCGAGTTTAAAAAAATTTATGGTGGCGTAGAAGAAATACAGTAGCAAGGTCCAGACATTGGGAAGGCATGTCATTTACTGCGACGTCACCGCCAAGGTATGCGAAGTATTTGCTGCGTCGTGACGAAAACCTTGACCCGTCATGTTATGAATGCCTGTGGAAGGCATTATGGTACCTAAGGAAACAAATTTGTGCCGGGACTGCTAGAAAATTAGCCGTACTAAAGGTCATTGCGTTCTAGACCAGCTTAACTGGCGTGTGGTGCATAATATGTTGGAAGTTGTGTTTCGAGACATAACTATCAAGATCCTGGTATGTAGTTGGAATCCAAGAAAAACTTTACCAATGATGAAATCTGTGGGCTGTCACTTCTTCAAGAAATATGGTTGCAAGTATAGATCGCAGTGTAGATTCCGGCATTTGCAAGCTAAGATAGAATCATCGCAAGAGCAAAGCTCAAGATCGTTGTTACGGGACGTAAATCTTAAAGAGGGTACTGTGTAACAAAATTAGAAATAACAATTTTGTAGAAGATTCTGGAACATTCAAGTCGAATTAAAATAAATGATGTAATCATGAATGACTCATTACTGCAATAGATATCTAAATAAATTCAAGGCCACAACAATGGCATTGTAATTTATTACTTCAGAATTCTGACTAATTTTATTCTTTATTTTTTCTGAATGTTCCAGAATATCTCCTTTCTATATAAATAGTAGTTTAAATTCCTTTATTTTAGTTTTTCCTATGAATTTGTTTTACTAAGAAGCTATTATAAATAAAAAATAAATATATAAACGTTTATTATTAGTGTACTGTAAAATAAATACTTAAGTTGAATACGTGTAAATAAATAATTCTAATTTAGTAAATATAAATAAAGATTTTAAAACAATTAACTAGTTTTGTTACAATAAGGTGTACATGATCAACATTTTTATGTATACCATGTCAAACCTTTAAATTGAGCTTTCTCGCCATGCAGTAACTGTTTATATACTTACAATTTGTTTATTATGTTTAAGTAAATGACATCAACTCATCAACTAAAATGTATAATTTCTATATCTTTTGACAATGAAAATTATATTACATATTTAAAATTTGAATGGTCAACTAATTAAAGGTTGATTTTTAAGACGATTTTATTAATTTATCACATACCTTTCAAATAGAAGTCAATAACATACGCAACAATGAATGTTCTTTCTAATAGTACCGACTCTTCATTACTTGCCCTTGTATTACAATAGTTTAAAGAAAGTATTATGGTCGGTATTTGCATTTTAACATTATTATTATCATATACCGAGTTAAAAGAATTTGTTACATGCCGTGTATTCCGTTGAGATATTGCATTTTCTAGTTTGTTACTATTTAGCTAGATCAATGCTCGTATTAAGTTTGCCAGCGTGTAGTATTTTTTGTTCTATTAATCGTTATCGGTACATAACAACGTTGGCATTATCTACTATTAAAATAATATGTATTGGCGGTTCACTTTCAAACCAGTTTATTCAATCACAGCGGGGCCAATTTTTGTGTAATTTTTACAGCTTATTAATAAATGATTTTTTATTATAATTGAGAAGTTTCGTTTTGTTACTAAGCCATTTCGTAAATGTTATAAATTTTTTACAAAAAAGTGCAATAATTTGGCGTGTTCTCACAGTGCTTATTTTAAAAAGTTTATAACTTTGTTATTGGTGAACAAAATTTAACAAAATTGGAACAGTATACAGCTCAAACATTGAAAAAGAGACGGTGTATATTATAGTTTAGGAAGTACTTGTAATTTCTCTATTTTTTTTACAAAAAGGTAAACTCGCCGCAATCCGTTATTTATGATAGAAATTGAAAATTTCCTTTCTTAGAAGACGCATTAACATTATTTGAACAACAAAAGTTAATTCGTTTTAACAAATTATTAAAAGTTGTCTTATAATTGAAAGTGAAAGATTTTGAAAATGATGCAAATAACTGCTGTCGATGTGTTAACTCGTAGCCAACAGCATTGACGGCCATTCTGAGGTAAGCGGCAAACATGTTTCTGTTATAAGAAATTATTCTTTGCGTAATAATGTAAACATATTTTGATGGTTTCAATAATACTAACCGA
>JAHWXV010934073.1:0-11704 GCA_024586415.1 Phrixothrix hirtus | reverse complement strand
AACGTTTAAAATATAATATTATAAAAGCTAATTAATAAATGTCTTATGCAAACCAAAGAATTTATTTAGCGTCACTGTGGGTCACTTATATGTATGTATGCACTTAAAAAATGCAAATCTGTTTAAAACGGAAACCTATGTAAAAGGGAAAAATTTCATGGTCCATTGGGATTCCCGTTTAGACAGTTTTCACTGTATTTTAAAATCACCCTGTATCTTTAAAAATAAAACGGTATCAGTATCACATAATGTAGGTGAATTATTATGTTTATTACTGAAACTTAACTAGAAATCATAATAACTTTGTAAAATATTCTGGAACATTCCAGTAAGTTCCCTAGAATTAATATAAATGAGTAATTATGAATGACTCATTACTAAAGTTGATATCTAAATAAATTCAAGGATGCAGAAATGAGTCATGGCATTCGAATTTATTACATCTGTATATGATTAATTTTGTTCCTTAACATTCTCGAATGTTTCCAGAATTCTTCTTTTTATATAAATAGCAATATACATACATTCCTTTAGTTTTAATTTTTCCTAAGAATCTGTCTTGTTAAGAGGCTGTTATAAATAAATATAAATATAAACGTTTATTACTAGTGTACTGCAAAATACATTTTTAGTTGAATACGTGTAAATACATAACTATAATTTAGTGAATGTAAATACTTTTAAAACAGTTAATTAGTTTCGTTATATTGGTGTCAGGTGTCGGATTGTTATTGGAAGTGTGAACTCACGTACTATTAATATCTAAAAGCTAGTGTGAACTGCTTCCTATATGCTAGTGGGAAGAAGTGCCGATAAAAATATGGAGTCGCTGATGAAAATGCTGCAAAAGATGCAGGAAGATATGAAATCCAATCAAAGTAAATTACAAGAAAACATGGATTTTAATCAAGCAGAAACGAAATCAAACCAATATAAATTGCAAGAAAAATTACAAACAAATTAGTGGAGGAAATTAAAACAGTTCAAGCTAAACAACAGGAAGAAATTAAATCAAGTCAAATTTATTTAGAAAATTAAATTAAGTCAAATTAAATTACAATAAGATCTGATAAATAAACTAACAAAAGAAATAGAAGACATTACCAATTAGATATCAACAAAGTATGGAGAGGTAACCAAGAAGTGTGATGAATTACATGAAAAGTTCATCATCCTCATCGTAAATAAATAAGTCGACATGCCTAAGAAGAAGACGTCCTCTGTTCCTTATGAACAAGCAACAGAAATCAATGCAAAGCAGATCCCTTACCTGCCTGCTGCTGTGGATGGTATAGCCAGCGTTAAAAGACACCTGAAAGCACCCATGTACGACGGGAAGATATCTTGGGCCAATTATTATAGATGGATCATCGAAGAGAAGGCAACTGCCTTAATAGTGGCTCTACGTGGGGATGCTCTAGACATTCTACAAACCATGCTGGACAATCTACAGAATAATTTCGATTATCTTGCTCCAAGATTAGACATTCGACATAGTGATAAACATCTGCAACAAGTCTACTGTGCTCACTTAAGGAATCAACTACAGAAAATTGGCGAGAATCTGAAACTGAAATTACACGGCTAGTGACATTAGCATACCCAACGGCTCTAAAAAAGTTTTATTGAATAAACTGGAGTGCAAACACTTGCAGAAGACCTTTATGATTCCGAAATATAATAGGCGCTTAGTCTGGTCTGCGTGACCTTGTTAGTGCATTGGCTCATACACTGGAATTCGGAACAGCTAAACAAGCATTCAAGGGCCACGTTTGTGAATGTGCCTTTCAGCTAGTGTTGAGCGTTTAGAAGAAAAAGTATTAAGATTACTTAAGATACAAAGGTTAACAGGACAAAAAAATACGATGCAATAGAATGAGTCAAGAAGTACTACTATGGTACATCAAACAAATCTCTGTATTATTAAGTGGCTTTGTACGGTCCCGAATAGATTGACATAAATTTAGTAAATGACAGTTTACTGTCCATGGCTTTTACTTTTTCTAACTTAACATGGTTCGCTCTTTGTTCAAGTTCTTGTTGTCCGGTTTTGCATTCCTCCCAGCGTTGAGGCTAACTCATTATTGTGAATCAGCTTGGGTTTTCTTCGGGAAATTTCATTATTTCATATTATTATATCTTTTTAGAAATTTATATAGACCTTCTCAGGATCTTTGCAATTTGGGAGATAAACCTCGTCGTTGTTAGACTTGTACAACCAAACCAGATCATTAGGTTGAAATGACCCGTTTTGGAACTTAGATTATAGTGGAATTGCATTGGATCGCTGGAAAACTGGATGTTATAGTAAATTCTCTTAATTGAATTTAGTTTTGTTTGAAGACTTTTAACCTATTAATTTGCAGATTGCCAGTGATGGAATGAAATTTCATTATGTTCTAAAACGGAACATATTTGAGACCGTACAAAGCTCGATTTGGTGTTACGACTGAAGAATACAGAAATCTCTTTGATGTACCAGAGGAGTAGCTCTTGGCTCATTGTGTTACTAATATCTCGTGGCACCACAGTCGAATTTAAAAAGAGATACGGTGGCGTAGAAGAAATATAGTAGGAAGGGGCAAAAATTGGGAAGGCATGTCACCTACTGTGCTGGCATCGCCAAAGTATGCGAAGCATGTACTATCTCATGCCTAAGATATTATTCCATCAAAAACCATGCTATGAAAACTTGTGACATGAGAACTAAGGAAACAAATTTATGGCGGTATCGCTAGAGAATTATCCGTACCAACACGTGTTGTGTAACATTTTGGAACTAGTATTTCGAGACAACGGTATTAAGATCCTGGTGTGTAGTTGGAATCCAAGAGAACTCCACCAACGACAAAATCTATGAACTGCTACTTCTTCAAGAATGGGGCTACAAGTATGGTTCACAGTGCAGATTTCGGTTGCAAACAAAAGTAGAACCAACGCAAGTGCAAATACCAAGCTCATTGTTACGGGACGTAACAGTCTTAAGAATTGTATAGAAGATTCTGGAATATTCCATATGGCTTCATATTACTAAAATAAATGATGTAAGCACAATAACTTATTACTGGAGATGATACTTCAATAAATTAAAGGTCATGGCATTGGAATTTATGAAATCAGTATTCTGACTAATTTTATACCTTAATATTCTCGAATGTTTCCAGAATTTTTCTTTATAAATAGCAGTTTAAAATCCTTTAGTTTTAGTTTTCCTAAGAATTTTGTCTTATTAAGAAGCTGTTATAAATAAATATAAAGATTTATTATTAATACACTGTAAAACAAATACTTAGGTTGAATATGTGTAAATAAATAATTGTAATTTAGTGAATATAGATAAAGACTTTTTAAAACAATTAAGTAGTTTCGTTACATTGCTAAGCTTTATGGTAAACGTATCTATTACGTGTATTTAATATTAACTAAAATTTAAATACTGTATTAAGTCATTAAATAAGCAGAAAGGAAATTATAGTGAGTGTACACTAAATGTATATGACACAATTTTAAGTGTAAAATTAATTACAATATTACGTCAATACTTTCAGGCATGTTTGTCGTGGTGTGAATTACGACAACTATCAATATACGCCTAATATACAGTTAAAAATCAAACAAAATCTATGAATGTACATCAGGATCGTAAAATGCTTTACAAAAGTGTATTTGACGGCTATTTTGTTAATACAAAACTTATTTTACACGTCAACATATTATCGTTTTACGGCCCGTGTAAGTGCCGCATAACTACTATTGCCATATTTTACACTGTGCAAAATGTTTAATAAAAAAAATAGTGGCTGAAGTTCATAAGTAAGTTTGTTAAAACAGGAAATCTTAGATTTTGTTCGAATTAAGACAAAGTATTATAAACGATAAATACTTTTATTTTATGAGAAATCAATATTTATTGCAGTTGAAATTATTTCTCATCAAAAGTTAACATTTTCGGTGAAATAATGCCCTTATTAATTTTTTGAACTATATGTAGTTATTTTTTCATTTTCTTCGGATGACATAAATTTAAAGATGGATAGAAGTGTTTATGTTTTAACACAATGCCTATCTTCATTTTGAAAATTAACTACTTCCACATTTCTGTAACAAATTTATTTCTTACCACGCACCCCTGATATTCACCACTGATGTTTTAATGTAAGTATCAAATACAAACAGTTTATCTATATGATTTGCAAGTGAAACTGAATATTTTAAAATTCTAATGCATTAATGAACAATTAACTAATTTATTTAGCGAGAAATGCTGAAAAATGATAAAAAAATAATCATTATTAAAATATGGATAGGTATAGGTTGTAAGATCCATAAGTTTTCAGTCCGGAATAGAAACAAAGGAAATGCTTACTATTTTTCAATATAATCTTTGTTAGTTCAACACATTTATTATACCTCTTTGGAATCATTTCTATACTTGTAAGAATAGTTTTACTATTTAGTGGAAAAATGGTCATCAACAGCTGCTTAATCTTAAACCTTTATCTAGCAGCTCTGCTGCGGCAAGTATTTTCCGTAAATCTCCCAAAATGCAACTAATCATTCCATTAAGGCCATATTTCTCTGTTTCAAGCCGAAATGTATGCAATTTCGACTTGCGCAGAAGAATGCATCAATAGAGGCTATCACAACCTACAGCTCACTATTCTCACTGACAGTCAAGGTGCCATTAAGGCACTATCTAATCCCACCGTATCATCTAGATTGGTGAAGGAAGGCTGGTAGAACTGACAGACCCCATCACTTAGGAACAACAAAGTGACTATTTGCTGGATCCTTGGTCATCAGGGATATGCAGGTAAAGAAAAAGCAGATGTTGGCCAGGGTGCGTACTGCTATGAAAACAGCCACCCCTAACATGGGCTTACCATTCCCTCAAAAAATCCCCCTATTGAGGCCGACCTACTCTTTAGGTTCTTTGAAAAATGGTGGGATAAACAAACCTGTAGAGAAGCTAAGGCTCTAATTTTATGTCTAGCTTCTAAACAAACCCAGTTCCTACTTTTATTAAGCAGCAAAGAAATCCAAGCATACATTGCCCTCCTAACGGGCCATATATTCAACAAATACCTAACCACAATCGGAATCCACCAGGATCCTCTTTGTAGAAAATATGATGAGGACGATGAAATATCCTTTCATATCTTATATGATTACCCAGTTCTGGGCAATGTCCGATACAATACCTTTGGGTCTCAATTCCTTGAACCCAACAAAATTTTAAACGCTTCTCACCTAAAATACTGAGGTTTTTGAAAATCTCAAGATTTCAAGGACAGTTCTACAGGTAGCTGATACAATGGGTCTGATAGGCGTGAGTATCGGTTCGTTAACCGAATATGCCTTAACAATAACAACTACAATCTTAAACCTCTTCCCCCGCATTAATATTTGAATTTATATACTATGAACAGGTAGCAATTTCTGTGGGTAGATAATAAATTTATTTGGGCCCATATTACTTTATAATAGTCTTTATACTAAAGGCTACCTAGAAAGGTTGTCGCATTAAGCCGCAACAATAATCTTTTCTGTAGACTCGTATCTACAACTTTTCGCGAAAATGCTTCTCTCGGTTTCTTAGTTGAATATAACGTGATTTTTAATTTGAGTTGATGTGAAGACTTTTGTTCAAGAATATGTAAACCTTACAATATCCGTCTTGAACGTTTTAAAAAACTTATTGTCACGTTCACTTTGAATCAAAGTTAACACCAATCTACTTAAAATAAACCAAGGCGGGGTGCACGCAATAACGACGAATGCTGTGATGAGAACCAAAAGTTAGTCAGTTTAGAAACTTATGCGCCTTTTAATATGTCCATTGTGTCCTGGAAATAAGCAGCATTATTTAACACGTGTATACACAAATCTTCAGAATTTTAATATAATTCGATAAATAATATTTTATAAATTTTTGCTAAAAGGTTTGTCATAAATACGGAACTGCATAACTCTACACAACTAGGAATTGTAAATAAAATCACAGGCTGTCTTTGTTTTTGTTTATAAAAGATCAGATTGCCTCTCGTGCGTCATAACCAAGTCTATTTACGTATGTTTTTAGTTTTCCGTCGTTCAACTACCATTCATATTGTAACTAAATTAGAAACATTAGAATAATTGCATCAGCATTATGATTAATTTTACCCCTTACTATTGTAAAATGTTCTAGATTTCTTTCTATACAAATGGCGGACCAAATTCCTTTAGATTTAGTTTTGTTTAGAATCTTATCTTGTTAAAAGCTGTTGTAAATAAATAGAAATATAAACGTTTATTAGTAGCGCACTAATAAATAATTACGTAAGTGAATACGTATAAATAAATGGTTGTAATTTAGTGAATATAAATAAAGACTTTTAAACAATTAATTAGTTTTGTTACAATTTTTATTAGCTAAACTTATTACCTAAAAAATGTAGAAAACTGTAATTATTTTAAACTATTTTCACAAAATTTAAATTATTCTCGTAAATAGTACAATTAATTGCAGGTATATTATTGGGTAAATGTTTCCTATAAATTAACTAATAGGTACCATATTTAATATTAAAAGTAGTTTCTTATGTTTATGAAATAATTTTATATCGATACGGTGTCATTCCATATCGATTCAAACAGACGATATTGTCCAAACTTGTTGAAAGTCGGCATTAATGTTAGTTATGATGGAAAACTACCGTTTATCAAAGTTCACTTATATATCTTCATTGTTTACTAAAATAAAGGGCTTTAAAATTTCAGTTTTTTAAACTAAATCGAAACACTAGGCTACGAGAACTTTTAGTACTTATTAATAATTTATTTAATAACTAGGAAACTACAATAAATATCAGTTCCAAACAAAAGTGTAATATTGTAGTTGATTTTATAAGGATTCTGTTTATCATAAAATGAAATTAAGTCAACCAGGAAACTCTCTAGCAATTGCCAAAGCAGTGAAAAAGATTTTAGGAACAGCGAAAAGCTCTCCGATTCGGGAATTTTTTCAGTATGTGGCAGTGGATTCGTTTTAATGAAAATTTTTACCAATATAGGGAAATATCTATAGTACAAAATATATGAACATGGAAATACCACGTTTCCTCATTATTAAGTAAAAGATTGTTCTTTATAAGTTAGGTAAATTAGTTGATGACTTAAATTTATAAGCACTTTTTTTTGCAAACCAACGAATAGGATTTTCAAAGTTTTGCCAATTGCGGTTCTAATAGTATGTACTCGCTCGATTTTAAGGAACACATGCTGTGTGTATTTGCACTAGTGCGTTAATTGTGACACGATACAAAATGACGAGGAGAGCTGCTATTGAACGTACGAAATTTTTCAGAGGAAGTGAGGATCCCTTGTTAATGCAAGGTTATCGAGAGCCTAGTACTTTGTAGGTGACCTCTCGACAATCTCCACTGGGAATTTGGATACTCCGGACCGGCTCCGAGGTTCCACTCCTTTTAGACCCTACGGTCGGTTATTCATCCATTGGAAGTTAATTTTTAGATTAACCTTATTTTGGTTAATTAGTAATGGTCCAGAAGTATTTGATTTATTTGAATAATTTTACCTTAGGACGAATCTCAATATTTATTTCGTGTTCCGATATATTTCAATCGGTCTTACCTGATTTGATTAATTTTTGAATCGCTAATATTTGTTTAGTCTAAGTATAAATAAAGCACACAGAGTTAAATCCTTCAAAATCAATTTATTTAATATTTAAAAGCTGTATATTAAAACAACATTTAAAATAAAATATAAATTTAACAATAACGTTTTTGAACTAAAATTCATGTAAATTCAACTGCGAACAGTTGACACAACCATAACAATTACTAAAAGAATATTAATCCTTACACCTTTACCTACATTTTAACAAAGACTTTATTTGTTTGCAAAGAACATTTATCTTAAAAGTATGAATGACATTTACAGCTACTTGTTTAACGAAGGTATGAAAACATTTAGACATTTTTACACCGTTACTTCGAAATAAATGATTAATTTAACTATTCTATAAATATGGATTACCCTGAATTTAGTAAGATAAATTGTATATAATTAGTTTTTGGTTAATTACGTCGTTTGAGTGAATTTATACGTACGAATATCCAAGTTACTGACCTTATTTCTATTTCTTGTAGTTGAGTTGGCGTTTATTGTTTAAACGCTTGTTTCTTTGTTACAACGTTTATGATCTTCAAGACATTACTGCTGAAATTATTCCTGTTGATTGGTGGAATCTTGTCACTGTCAATGTATAGACAGCCAAACCAGAGGTGAAATTTGGAGTTGCAACAATTTCTACTAAGCTAACAAGATTCAAACTTTTCACTCGCCTCTACACTAGTTTTTCAGTACCATGCATTGATTGTGAAAAAGCTACGTTTTAGGGATGTTTCAAGTTTATATAGACTTTTCTCTTCCAGATTTTCAAACTTGACTAATTACCTGGAGAGTAATTTAAATTTCACGAGTCCCGTTTAAATACAGAATGTCGTTATTTTGTGCACTGGAACTTTTCCAGGCGCGATATTTGTTAAATTCGGGGGCTTATAATTAAACTTAAGATTTACTATACTCTAATGCTGTCCGTTGAAGTGGTGTTTATGAATTTTTTTAATATTATAAGTGTTTGTTGGAACCACGTATTTCGTGTCTACCGCGTGTCTACCTTTTTTATGTAATATAACATCGTTTTGGCAGAATTTAGTTTCTTAAAGCTATTTCCTAATATTAAACTTTATATTAAAATACCCTTTTAAGATTGCTTTCAACTAGATTTATTTTAGCACATTTTCGCATTTTAATAAAGTTTTGTTATGTTAGTCCGATTATATGAAACACTAATTTAATTGCAATAACACGGTGCGGTGTCATTGAAGTAGTGACTATTCCTTTTTCTTTAACTATTTGGATTGACACTTTTTAATATACGAGCGAGGAACCAAAATTTGCAGTTTTTGTATAATTAAATGGATCAACTCTCACGTCAGTATGCACTCTTTGATAGGTTTTGTTCTGTCACTTGATGCCGACTGGTTGAATTTAGTTTTATTTCCATTTAATTTTGCTTCCAAAAGTTTCAGGCTGGCTTGATGTGAATTTTCAATCCTTTAGTGAGCACATCGTCATTCCTATTAATGTTTTATAGTTTTCTTAATTTTAATCAACATCGAGCCCAATTTTTGCATGCGAATGCAGTCGTTCATTTTCTTCACTGATGCCACACCGACAATAGGTTCTAAAATAGACGAGACATAGGAGACAGCTCAGAATTCCAAATTCGGTGTGGATATTGTCGAGAGGTTACCTTATCCAAAGAGCAGAGCTCTCTGTAGCCCCGAATGTGTTTACTGGAAGGTGTTCATAAAGACCCTATACTTCTCCTTTCGTACTGTGTCGCAACTAGTACGGTCAAGTAAAAGTTTTGCGTTTTATGCATAATATAAACATGTACAGCATGTGCTGCTGAAGCTCCAATGACCATGCACTGTTTGATCACCATTGTAAAACTTATAAATTTAAGACAATTTAAGTCATCACCTACTTTATCTAACTTATAAAGAACAATTTTTAATTCAATAATGAAAAATAGTGCTATTTTATTTTTGTATATTCTGTAGTATAAATATTTCGTTATGACTATAAAAATTTCATTAAAACTATTCAACTGCAGTAAACTGAAAAATATATCCGAATCGGGAAGCTTTTGCGTCGTTCGGAAAATCCCTTTTTTCACTTTAGCAGTTGCTAGAGCTTCTTGGGGTGCTGATGATGTTGATTTTTAATTAATGTAATACTTAGAAAAGTGATTATAATACTGCTTTTTTGTTTGACTCTGATGCTTGTTATAGTTCTCGAATTATTAAATAAACGAATAAATAAGTACTAAAATTTCTCATAGTCTAGAGATTCCGTTTAATTTAAAAATCTAAAATTTTAAAGCATTGTACTGAGTAGAAAAATAAGTTATCCAAGTGAAATTTAGAATATACTAGCATGACTAATCTTCATACCACGTTTAATGAAGTTTCGAAAATATAGAATGTACAAATTCTTGTTTCTGTGTCAGTTTAACATAGAACGGCCGTATTTCAATATCAAATTGAAAGTCTGCATAACACGTCTTTCCATTTCAATTGTAACTTAAAATACCTATTACAGAAATCACGTATACGAATTTCCGTAGAAATAATTAGTATTCAATTTCTTAAAATACATAGAATGGTTAAATTGTTGGCTACAGATCAGTTCAGATTCAAAATATTGGCTAAAGTTGCTTATTAATAATTCAATTTGTCGTTAAAGTTTGCTGATATTTGTCTTGATTAGCGTCTAGTATTGGTAATTGGTCTGCGTTGTTAAAGTTGTAATGTATACTACAAACCGAACTGAGATTAGTCAAATAGTTTAATGAACAATTACAATAGGTCAGATTGACATGCAAGTTCGTATTCTAATCTTTAATTGCGTATATTTCGAAAACTACACATACCAAGAGGTATCTTCTATTAGCGTAATGCGTCTTATATTTCGCGTATTCTATATAATAAATATTTCAATTTTGTTTTTGTATTGATTGTTTGTCTGATATATTTTTTAGTGAACAGACTTTTCTTATAAAGTTTTTAACCCTATTTTAGATAATTTAAATACTTGAAACTTTCAGATAACACGGTATGGTATATTCTAACTTTGAAGCATATTTCAATGATAAAGCAAAGCAAATCGTAACTAACAATTTTCAAAAGCACAAAGAGGTTTATTTAGAGATACGCGGTAATAACATTGTTTATAAAAACGTTAAATCAGATACCTATTAAATTAATTAATATAAGCTTATTTTGAAAAATGTAATTAATATAATTTAATAATTTTTATAAAAATACTTATTTATGACATCAAAATCTATTTATACGCCATGTAAACAAAAATAATTTCATTCATCCTATTTCATTCATAACCACTTATCTTAAACTCCATTTTAATATAATTATTTATTTGCCATTTATTCATAAGCACGTAACCTATTGACTTTATGCTGAGTTTTTGAATTTCAAAATTGAGATAATTTCACAAATTGAAACTTGACATGCCGATTCACTGTTCCGTTTTTACTGTGATTTAATTATCCTCATATTTCATTAGTTTTATGAATAGAGGGGAATTCATTTTCCTGGTTATATTTAAAGTGCCATTAAACCCACATAACCTTTGCTTTCCAGAATTTGTAAAACTTAAATTATTGATTTATAAAGTATTTACCTTCCAATATGTAGTGAACTTGAGCAAATAATCAAAGTTGATTTCAATGTATTTTTAACAACTGATGTTTGTACTTTTATACATATTTTATTTTCACGTTAAAACTTCAAATTTAGTTCCTATTTTTCTACAACCTTGGTTCAGCGAAAACTGTACTCACTACATTGCTAACATTTTAGGTAAATTTCTATATGCGCTTTTTTGATGTTATTTAATTCTACATTTAAGTGATTTATCAATTTTACCAGTATATACTTGGATTAACAAACATTTATAATTTTAATTTCTACTTCTCTTTTTTATTCATAAGGTTGTTAAGGTTTATAACGAAGACTATTTAGGGGATATTTTCAGCGATCTAGTTTTTTTAACGTTATATATATATATATATATATATATATATATATATATATATATATATATA
>JAHWXV010934055.1:0-12751 GCA_024586415.1 Phrixothrix hirtus | reverse complement strand
AAAAATCTATGTAAAATTAAAATAATAGACTGACTGAATGACATGCTAATTTATTAAGTGGGCACTTGCCCTTGTGCCCTTTAGAACGAGCCGCCACTGCTAACAGTTACAGAAAAGGTTACAGAATAACTTCTCCGCCCCTTAAATTTGTCCTTATTCAAGAGATAGAAGGACTATGCAAATCTACTGACACTAAAATTAGGGTAATCTATATTTAGACACCGTCATTGCAAGTATGCGTCCATGGTCTCCACAAAAGATATGTATTAATGATCTTCCGTCACACGGGAAGGTTTAAGTTCTTACGCCTTTCTAAGGTCAACCGTAAGAAGCCAGAGAACAATAACAAAAGGGGAGTACCTTAGTTTGAGTTGTTGAATTACCCAATATGGTCCGTCGTGATGGCTTATGGGTACCCACGCCTAAGGAGGAACTTGACACGTTCAGCAAAACTGCTACGACGTGAAACGCTCTGATCAATTCCCAGAGATATACCATTGCATCTCTTAGGTCGGGTCTTCCGACATTTGACACTATGTTGAATCCCTAAACCCACCGAACGTTTTGTTTAACACAGAGCCAACACACGACCGAACTTATTGCCCTAACTACTCGACGAATGCGTACCGGCTTTTGAAATGTCACCGAACCCTATCAGACGTCCGGAAATTGCGTTTCTCTATCACACTTACTAGAACGATTAGATTCTTAATCGACACGGACGTTAAAGAAACACGTTTTCGTGTTTTTTTATCCGAATATAAAACCAACCAATTTATTTACTTTTTTCTCAATAAATTTCCCTTTTCTTTTCTCGTTGTCTTGTCAACAACGCCGTTCCTAAGAAACAAATCCATGACGGCAACTTAAAGAAAAGAGATTTGGGCCTTGATTAGCGGAACGGCACCAAATTCTGACAAGGCAACCTATTACAAAAATTGAATCAATTACATCCGTATCACTACGTGATTACTACACTGACTAAAAGTTTTGAGATAAAACTACCACATATTTCGTTATGAACACACATAAATATTAATAATTTTATTGGCATGTGACGCAATCATTAAAAACTCTCTTGCAGTTTAGATCAATTTTCTGCTTACTTTAGTTAAACAACGTAAAAATCACTTACCTAGTTGTATAATGTCGGTGATTTAACAAATAAAAGAGCTTTCCTTTATGATTTACCTGACTCCATTTTAATTTCCACCTACGAAATTCCTTCTCTAAAACAATGGCGGACAATGTTCTATTAATTGTTCGGCAAATTTAATCCTCAAAGAATGGGATAGTTCCATAACTTTCTTTTCCAAGCATCGACGGTTAAAGTAAAGGAACATTGCACAAAACTTGAGGTTTCACATTACTAAAAAGAACAAAATTCTTTTCTTATTAAAATTGTAATCGAGTTCAACATGCTCTTGCTAGCTACGGTTTAAGAATGAGTCCTCTTTATTCTTGGCAAAGGGCGCCAAAAGCTGAAAAAGGGTTTACAGATGGTCCCTAACTGGAAGTTGAAATTGTCAATGGAAAAGTTAGATTTTTAAAAGACCACTCGCGGTACTAAGTTATCGCGGTAAAATATCCGAGTCTCCTTGAAGGTTGCCTAATGTAGTAACACTTACGTCATCTTGATGAGTGTGTTCTCATTCTTTCCTTCAAACAACCACGTAGCAAATTATACGTAAATTTTATATGAAATGGATTACTTTTTTAATCAAAACAATTTAAATACTTTTTTCTTACTTAGGGCAATTCCTAACAAAACTGAAGAAATTTTTAATGACCAAAATTCATTAAATAAATAACTGAAGTAGAGATTTCTTATTCTAAAGCGAAAACAAGTAATTGATTTATCTTAAAATTGAAATTACTTAACAGTGATCTTATTGGCTAACTGGCATTATGGAAATGCCAATCGTCACAACCATAGATAAATTCACTGTAAGATGTTACTGTCCATAAGGAAAGTTAATGACGCCATTTTAGTTTCTGTAACGACATGTAGATGGCAAAAGTGTTGCACATATCGATAATATAGGCACGCCACGTCTTGTGTACTTTCGTGTATCTAACTAATTTGACACTTTATCGTAGATAATTAATGTTGCAATAGATTGTTCACTCCCACCTAAAATTTGTGACCAAGTTTTAGTTGTTCCCATCAACACTGGCGCTATGGCGCTAATGTATAATGGGCGGCAATTTAAATGTTGCTTCAAATTAGAATACCTAATAACTTTTATATTACATGTTGTTTAAATGAAATAAAATCAATTTACACTGCTCTGTAATAAACAACTAGTATATATTTAATAGTGTAAGATTTTATTCAGATGTTGAGCTCAATTTTAATACCAATATTTTAAATAGGTACTTTGCTTAAAAATTGACAAAATAAGTGCATTTACTAGTTTATTTATGCCACAGTTGAAAATCAAAACAAACTATTTATAAATTTCTTTATACTTCAATGCTATTGCCAGTGTTAAAAATTATTTAAAAAAAATGACGTCTAAAACTTTTTATTATACATGGTGTCCGCGATATAAAAAGCATTACTTTAACAGCAGACACATTTTAATCTCCATGATAAAAAATGCTTATAAACGATGTATCTAAAATGCATAGTTTTCGAAATATTTGCAATTGAAGTTTTCAGCCCGATCCTACCTTTTAAGTTGGACCACTGTGATGAATGAGGGAATACCTGGCCGACTGTACGTATAATATGAATTTGTTACGGGATTCACCGCTACGAATAGATGCACATCAGTACATTTCGCGGAAAACACGTGCGCTGTAAAGACTGTGAGATTCGGGAATTCTTAACCTTAACTTTAAAGGATATGGGCGTAAAGACCGCAGATGATAGTGAATTTTAAAGTTGCCCACATACAAATAGTAGAAGAAAACTGGTGTATTTATTATTTACATAGCTGACAGAAAACAATTTTTTACTTGAAGTAAAATTACATTATAAATCCTTCTTTTGTAATTAATAATGTTGAGTAAATTTAGTTAGTGTAGGAAGAAAAGTGTTAGCTAAATTTCCTCATCATTTTTATTAAGCCAAAATCAAAAATAAAAACAACAATCTAATAGCGAGTTCGACTTGTCACATTATACCAGTGCAGTGCACATCAGCAGATTTCCTTTTACAAAAAAATACAATATTTTGTAGTTTTCCTAGTTTTTATACAATTCTTTATGAATAGAAAGCAACTAATGTGCACCACACCCGTGCAGTGCAGCAAGTCGAACTCACTATAATAATTAATTATTCAATAAATTTATTGCACAATAGACATATTGAAATTCGTAATTTTAAAAATAATATCTTAAAATCAT
Source organism: Phrixothrix hirtus (assembly GCA_024586415.1). NCBI lineage: Eukaryota > Metazoa > Arthropoda > Insecta > Coleoptera > Phengodidae > Phrixothrix > Phrixothrix hirtus. Next base: position 9,397 of record JAHWXV010934055.1, on the reverse strand, counting down.
TACTATAAGGACATTAATACATGCCTGATTCCATTCATCCATTGTAAAACAAACTGGTTAGAATTCAGTAATATGATATTAAATAAATAATCATAGTTTCTGTGGTATACATACAACACATGATTGAATACGTAGGTCATTACAGATCCGGATTTGTGATCAATATTGAAAATTTGTAAAATTTTTGTTTCGAGATAGATTAAAATTTTAAAGAGTTTTGAGTTCCCTAAGGGTCCGTTTACACGTGCGTTAAATAATGCTGCTTATATTCAAGACACCCTGTATAATGTGGATAGTACAGTTTCAAAGGTAAAACAACAATACCTGGACCTCCTTAGGATACAAGTGCAATTTAACAACAGATGGATGTATTATTGCATCCACTAATTCTACACCACAGCACCACAATAGAATATTTGTAATCAAGGTTAGGTTACCAAAAAATTAATTGGCGTGGAGTCAACATAAAAAAATAGAATAAATCCAGTGCTTTTTGTGGTGTTGGGCAGAAGTAAATCGCCCGGTACCGATCACGGTCACGTTCCTTGCCTAGGAGTGAACAGTCTTATTAAATTCCCTAGTCTGTGCAGTTTATCTTTAAAAGTGTCATGCTGTAAAATTGAATATAATCGTTAATAAAATATAATTCCTGCACTTGTTGTATTTGAAAAGGGAGAAATAAGTTATTCTGTTGTCCAACCAAAAAAAAAACGTGTAAGAAAAATCATACTTTAATGTTTTAGTATAGTATACAAATAGGTTACCTACTCTTGTTTCCATTCTATTAATAGCATTACCATTTTTATAAAATTAAACATAGATACAAAATTGTAGGAATCACTGTACCATAAATTGAAGGTTTATGGAAATTATTTTGAAGAAAAATGTTACTTCTGCACTTTAACTACTTTCGTAAAATTAACAAACTGTATACATTTTAAACATCACATTAACTTTGCATTTTCTAAATATATTACTGAGAATGTAAAATCACACTTCGTTTATATAAAATAATAATTATTATAGTTTCCTATATTATAAAAATTGTATTTTAAGAATGCGTAAATTTATTGAGCAATTAAAATTTATGACACCATGTAGTTTTTGTGGTTTTATTATTTACGAAACAAACATTTTCCCACATAAATGTAGCGATTTTACGTTATTTGTCAAGAAACATATTTAAAATATAGGTACCTACTTTGCAAATAATTTACAGGTACCCTTTTGTCATTTAATTTTAGTATGGTAGAGTACCATCTTCTTAAGTAAATTTATCTATGATCACAACCCATATGAGATGTGTTCAAAACGTCGATTAATTAAAATTGATCTAAATATTTATTAACTAAATTTGTTATATAAATATATTTTATATATAGAATAAGGCAAATTAAAAGGCGTTTACAATTAATATTCTTTGCATCACGACTTTTGCAAATTTTGACTTTGAATAGTTTTTATTTTAAATATAATCAACTGTACATTATAAAACATTCATCGATGTACTTTATTATATATACCCAGTAAGTAAATAAATTCAAAACATTTAATTGTCAAATACAAGCAAGAATTAACGATATTATTCAGTAACCTAACAATCACCAATATAAAACCATGCCTGTGCAACGATAATCCCGGTGATTTTTTAACACTTGTATTAGTTCAACCATAAGTGGTACATCCGCCCATGATTTCCTACGTAGTTATAAATAAATATCTTCAAAATTACACACACAATTAATAAAAACTCCCACGACTTGACACTTTAACTGTTTACTGGCCATAATGGTGTTTATCACAGGTAGTGCTTAAAAACTGGACACACGCGCGTACCATAAGTTTGATATCTAGATGCCCTTCCTTAGGATTCTTTATTCGCTCGCTTGAACGTGCTGCAATATACAATACCTTTGAAAAGCTTAAAAATGTCAACTTGGTCAAGAAACATTTTGTAAAATTTATAGGCATTCGTAGTACGATAATAATGAAAATAAAAACGTTTAGCACATCTTTTATGATAATAATCAAAAGTTATACTTATTTTGTACATAACATTTCATTATTAATTTAGAAATGAAAACATTTACCTTGCCAAATTAGATTGACTTGCATCAAATATATTGTACTGCTCATTATGAGTTTTTAATATTTAAGATTAATGCTTCTGCCTAAATCTTATACATAAATTCAAATGTCAACTCGTCAATAACATACACATTACAAAATTGATATAAAAATTAAGTATTAAAAGTTTGGTTATGTTTGAACTGTGTTTTCTCCCCCACCTAGATTTACAAATTTTTCCCGGTGTAAAACTCCTTCTATTGTTTACTAGCTCTGTTACTATACTACAGGTCAAAATGCAGTTATCTATATCAAAACATATTCTTTATATCAATTATTAAGAATACTCGTATTAACCATTCACAATTAAATTTGTTTTTAAACTGAATTATTGATAAAATTTCGATTACCCTTCCTAATACCAACTGCGTCATCATATGACTAATTTTAAATCTACCTTTCAAACTTGCTGAAATCAAGCAAATCTAAATCTTCAAAAGTAACATTTATTTAAAGAAAAATAATTGTCATTCAAAAACACCACTTTATCATTATAACTACTATTTTAATTGAAATGAAATTCAAATCACATAAATAATTTCAAAATGCAAAACTATTACCTCAACTAATCTAATCTTGCAAGATCTTCCCCTAACTAAATTTTGTTTTCTTATTATTCTAAACTCTTATTTATATAACAAATTTTCTTATAGTTATCCTAATGTACGACAGTTCAAAAATGTTTTTTAAATTAATTTTTCTATCATCACATAATTAATACAAAAAATTCCGTTCATGCATTAGCGTATTAAAATAATTTATAATTATGTACTTACAAATATTATTTGTAACTGTTAATTTCAATGATGGTTTAAATGTCCAATGACCCACTGACCTTATTGTAATTTCTGTCGACCCAGCTGTGAAGCTCGACCCGTGCCTAGTGAATTTTCTTCGTAACACCGTCTTGAGTTCCTGATGTACGAAAGTCCATTAAACCAACTAATTTTAATTTTGAGTATTGTTAACCTTCTTTCGCGTAATTGTTTCCTTTATTTAGTTTTTTACGTTGATTTTAAACACTCGTAGGCTTTATGCACTACTAGTTTTTATAGTTTATTTCACTTCTTTACTAATTTTAAATGTTTCCACGCACAACTGTAGTTTTTTATCTTTTATGCACCGCTAATTTTGTAATTTATTTTCCTCTACCTCGTTTATAATTTATTGCTTGTTAAATTAACTTAACAAAATTTACATGCGGATAAATCATCGATTAGTGAAATTTACCGTGTATTTTGTCAGAATTTATATATTTCAATATGTATGTGTCCTTCATTCTATTAATGATCTCGGACGGACCAGTGAAAGAAGCCAAAAATTTTGCGACTACTTTTGCATTTATATCGGCCGTTCTTGAATTTTTAACCACTATTTTATCCCCTAAATTAAATATAACCCCCTTTTTGACTTTTGCATTAGCCTTATTTATATAATTCTGTGGCCTTGTTTTTAACCTTAGCCTGACCTTCAGCAGTTTATCATTTAACTCTTCATTCCTCCATACATCCATTTCCTATGGTCTCGAGGGTTGAACGTTTTTCATTGGAGTAATCGGTACTTCCAAAGTAGCCGTATTCGGTACTTCGTTGATAAATTTTTCGACTTGTGTAAGGTATTTATACCATTCATTATGTGGCTTCCCTTGGATCAGTATACGAAGAATTTTTATCACCTCCCAGATACACCTTTCGGCCATATTCCCCTCAGGATGCTGAATGCTGCAAAAACATCTTAATATTTCTGCCTTTCCAATGATTCTTGAATCGTCCATTGTTAAAATAAGTTGCATTGTCTGCCAATATTCTTATCAAACTTCCCACTTTCTTAATAAAATCTTCAATGCATTTAATTAATTTGCTGGTGTTGCATACACGTGTTGGAAATAATCTAATAAATTTTGTGATTACATCAATCACCACAAGAACATGCCTGAATTTATTTTCTCGGACCAGATTCGATAAATAATCTATCGCAATAAAATCTAATGAATTTTCTACCACAATACTGCAGAATTGGTTAATTTTGGTATGATTTTTGTATTTTACTAAGTAACACACTTTGCATTCCTTTAATTTTTGTTTGATTTGATTTAAATCCCTTTTTGACTAATAGCTTTCCCTCATTAATAACAATAGTTTTCTGGCACCAATATGTCCAAATTGGTTATGTAATTCATACGCAATCTCTTGGATATGCGTTTTCGTAGTTACAAATACTTCAGATCCATCGATAATTTTTATAAACCCATCGTCAATTAATTTATATTTCTTATGTTCTCCCTTTTGTTTTATGATTGTCTTTAATTTAGCCAATTCATTAGTATTTTGTTGGGCCTTTAAGTATTTTAGAGAAAATATCCCTTCTTTTTTGATCAAATTATGATAATTTATGTTATTCCATTTTTGCTGCTGAACGGAATGATACAGACTTAAGTAATCCGCAGATACATTTTCGTGTTCCGGAACATGCTTGACCTCGAAATCATACTCCTGTACTATTAATGACCAACGGTATATGCGGTTGTTGTTTATTCAGTTCGATAACAATGTTTGGAAAGCGGCGTGGTCGAAATAGACTGTAAATTTTTTCCCAATGAGGAGAAATCGGAACTTACTAATCGTGAACACTAATGCCAGAATTTCCTTCTCGGAGGTGGTATAGTTAATTTCGTAACTTCGTAATATTCTTGATACAAATCCGATGGGTTTCTCTTTGTGTATACAATAAATGGGAGACTATAGTCGGGATAGAATGCCGCAATATTATCATAAAATTCTCGTTTAATTGATTGAAAAGAATTATTCCTTTCTTCCGTCCATTTCCATTTCATTCCTTTTTTTAACATTACTGTTTTTCCGATAAGTTCAGGATAAATATTCTGTAGTAGTTAACCGTACCCAGAAAACTACGCAACATTCGCAGATTCTTAGGTTTGGGTAAATTATGAATTTTCTCGGCCTTTTCTTTTCCAATAGACATTCCATTTTCACTTAAGTTCAAGCCCAAATAATTAACATTTTTCTTTATAAATTGACATTTGTCTAAATTTAATTTTAAACCATTCGTATCTAACTCCTGCAGAATAGACTGTATGCGTTCTAAGCGTTTTTCCTTTTCTTCACTAAAAATGAGTATATCATCTATATAGTATATACAGAACTGCTTGTATCTATCCAAAATAATTTGTAATGCCCTGATCAGGGCGGCGGCGGCCAAAGTTGAAAGGCCAAACGGGGCCTCTTTAAATTGAAATATGTGCCCGTCTATGTTGTATCCTGTGTACTTACGTGAGTCGGGATGTAGAGGGATTAACCAAAATGAGATCCAGCTTAGTAAATACCGCATTTGTTCTAACGTGACCCAAAATATTATCCACACCTAACGGGGCACAGTGCGCTGATTTATACGCCGTGCATCCAAACACAAACGTATCTGTCCATCTTACTCTCTTCCGGTAGCGCCCCTGTCATGTGCACACCCCTACCTTACATAACATTAATTGGCGTTGCATTATTAACGCCTAAATTGCAACTTTGACCTTTATTGTTTACTTCTTAATATTTTAACACGTTTTACTAATCTAAATCTATCAAACTTATTAAATTTATTATTCCTTACACAATTTTACATAAATTCAAATTAATTTCAAGTCGACATAACAATTATTTTGTACTTACGTCCGCACATCTAAATTTAGTCATATTTGAACTACCACAATTATTATCTAATAATATACTTACTTATAACAATAATAAAAAAAATCTAGTGTGATACAACACACGACTTTCTCTTGATCACATAGATATGGAAATAGTGTCCACAAATGATTAAATTACTATTTACGTTTATTGTGGAATCGATAATTGTAGCGGACACTCATCCAAGTTGCTGAACACGCAAAACCCTGTTTAACTTGAGAGATTGTCCCTGATAACTCGCTTCAACAATTTTTTTCAGAAAAATCTCTAAGTTCATGGAAAAGGATGTCAAAGACATAAGAACCGTAGCAAGTTTTAAAAAAATAGTTAAAAATGTTTTTGAGAAAATCGCAAAAAACTTCAAAATCGTAAGAATAAAATGGCACTTCCGGTCATTACATTTTAACTAACTTCTAGACGTGTCATGTGCAGAAGCTAAAAAACTTAAATATAGAATTTTAAAAAAATCGTTTGAGCCGATTTCGAGAAAATTTCGAAAAACCAAAAATGACAAGAGTAAAGTGGCACTTTCGGTCATTAGATTTTAACTAAATTCTTGACATCTGGTTTGCAGAAGATAAAAAATTTAAATATAAAATTTTAAAAAATCGTTAAAGCCGATTTCGAGAAAATTTTAAAAAACCAAAAAATGACTAGAGTAAAGTGGCACTTCCGGTTATGAAATTTGAATGAAATTGTTGCACTTGCTTGCAAAGATGGCTATAAACTTTTGTTTATCTACGATTTTTCGTTTTCGAGATATCTTGTTCACACACACACACACGCGCGCACGCTCGCACACACCCACGCACGCACCCACACACGCAAACGCACACGCACGCCCACGCACACGCACACGCACACACACACGCACACGCACTCACGCACACTCGCACAAATGCACACACACAGACAGATCTATTTTAAAAACATGTTTTTCGGTCTCAGGAGGCCCCAAAATGTGTATTTCTACTAAAGTTTCCACATCAAAAATTTTAGACGAAAACGATACTTTCTCTGTACTTTTCATATAGGTAAGAGAAAGTAATAAACTATTACTATAATAATTTTCAAATGAGCATAATGTAAGTGTACTTTAGTAATAGATGAAAATAAATGCGAAATTAATTTAATTACAGATGCATAATAGCATACGATCATTTAAATTCATGTCTAAGCTTAATCCATTCTCAATAATTATCTGTCAAATTGATGGTTTGAATTTGTCGTATTTTACAAAACGTTCTTGAGAATTTAAAATGAAGAGTTCACAAATGCGTTGAATGCAATAGTCATCACTTCGTACATTTATTGTAAATAAACTTCATATTTTAATTTAATAACAAAGTTCTTCTCACCAAATTTTTTGACATATAATTTGTAGGTTATGTATTGGCTTTGGTTGCCGTGCACGTGTCTAAGTTACGCTCTACGGAAAAATTTCATAACCTACAGGGAACTTAAATTTAATGGTTTATAGAAGAAATTTGATTTATTATTATGTAAAAACAATTCATGTTTTAGTCAATTCACTATTAATCTTTTAAATTAGTTTATTGAGTACCTATATATAGTAGTTATATTATTTAACTATCTATTTATTTTTATATAACATAAATATGATAAATATACTAGTTATTTAGCGCAATATTCTTCTTATTGTGGTGCGTACTAACATGGCGGCCGTGGCTTCACTTAAGATTGAATAGGCTACTTCCCTATTTTAACCTCGATTTTTCAACACCTCTTATTTACAGAAGTAACCTACAAATTAAAATTATTTTTTATTGGAACCTAACCTTAAATATGAGTACCAATAGTACTTTATTTCTTATTCCAAAATTTATCAATAGTCCTTCTCAGAATGGCGTTGGAAGATATGTGTGTCAGTTAAAACGAGTAGTAATAAAATTTTGTAAAAGCTCTGGTTCAAGTAGAGGTTTAAGGTTATTTATAAAAAATTATTTTATGAGATGTTTTAACGACATTTATTTCAGAGATTTCATTGAATATGATTTAATAAAATTTGCAAGTAATAATCCAGGCACTGTTGTTTATGTAAAACCAAGAAGACATCGAGGGGCCGCAATTAAAGCAGAATATTGTAAGAATAAATTTCCAATATCTGTTTTAAAATTGTTAGTAAAATGAGAAAAATAACCAGTAATTTTAAACAAAAACTTAATTAACTAAATTGTGACAAATATAGTGAGTCCAATTTACCTAAAATGAGCTTGGTTATAATGAAATCTTGTTTTTAGTAAATATTTAGTATGGAATTTATAATGTTTACTACATTATTTTTCATTTACATTCAACATACTTCTTAAAGCAAGCAAAGCATTTTTATCATATATAAAGAAAACAAATTTTGGTAATCTTGCATTTTACGGTTCCCAATTTTCAAATACTGGAATTGTGACATTGCCAAATGTTGAACAAATCTTGAAATATTCTCCAATGTCCATGATTTTTTTTGCAAACCTAAATATGTACGTTTTTAAGCAAACTGATTATTAGTAGAAATAAAGTATTGTTTTCTAAATAAATGTATTTGACAAAACAAGAAACATTCTTGAACAGAAAAGTTAAATACGCTTATGCTATGTTATTGTTTACAGAGTATTGTAGAACTATGTAACCAAACTGTAGGAAGCAATTCTACATCTAAAAATAATGAGAAAATGCTTTTTCTCAATTTAGCCGCCATTTTGTCTTATTTAAACTACATTCTATCTCATCAGCAAACCGAAATATTTTAAAGGAATTTTTTTGCAGAATATATAAAGTAAGCGCAATTTGTTATTAAACTAAAAATTAATGTATAAAATAAGTAATAAGTACCTTCTAGTATAAAATGTTAAATGCAAATGATATATTTCGTGATTATCTTTGCTAAATTGGTAAAAAGTCATTTGCATTGTCTTATTAGGTGGCAATATTATATCACTAATGATGATGAAGCAAAGCAAATAAACTTCTTTTAGATATAACCTTATTAGTTATCAAAGGACAGTCTCACATCATTCATAAACAACAATAGGATGCAATTAAAATTTTCTATAGATGTTCCTACCCTTAATCACAGTCTTATCAAACTGCGGTCATATCGTTTCTAAAAGATGAAGCAGAAACAGATAAACCTTTATTTAATTATTTATTTAAAATCGATTAAAACAATAGGAGTAAATATTTCAAATTCTTATAGGTTACAGTAACCAAAATTGTTTTAGACCTGTACCTGTTGTATAATCAAGATGAATGGAATTAAGATATTGTTGTTCAAATATGTATATTGTATGTAAAATTTATCACACAATGTATGCAACTGGCAATGTCGCAATTACAGTATTTGACAGTTACAAAATTGGGAACTGTAAAGTGCAAGATTACCTAAAATTCTATAATTGTAAATGATGATCAATGTTTTTGAACTAATTGCAGGGTGTCTACTGACACGAAAAGTCATGAAAAAGTAACGAATTGCAAAGAGCGGTCACAAAAGTCACTAAAAGTAATGAAAAATAGAGATCGGTAACGAATTTTAAACGCCACCAAAAAAATAATGG
>JAHWXV010934020.1:0-10534 GCA_024586415.1 Phrixothrix hirtus | reverse complement strand
CATTTTTATTGTCACCACATGTTAACAGGAATAGAATTTCAGAAGTTTTTGTTTTATCAAAATCGATTCGTTCCGATAGTACAGAAGAATCTGACTCCTCAATGTTATATAACATTATGTTTTTAGATCTAAGATTGTGTTCACACATTTCCTCAGTAATGAACTCCATCTCTAGTTTACATTCATGTTTCTTCAGAGTAACTACCTCATCTTCCAACAATTTAACCTTGTTTATCAGTTTTTGAATGTTATCCTTCATTTCATCGACACTTCTTAGAAGAAATGGAGTATTTTTAATTACAAAAGAAAAACATCGTTCTAGTTTTGAGGATCACTGTTCGCCATTCTGTTACAGAAATTTTTGAGCAATTTTTTTCTTTGATTTGATTATAATAAAAAATAGATCTACAGCTGTCATAAGCAACAAATACTTCTTTATCGGTGATTAACAATTTGCAATAATTGCACTCAGACATGATATATTCTAACCTCAAATAGGAATTTACAACAAATTATAATTTCTAGAACTTTAACTAGAGATAATTACATTATTAGTCTTTATTTTAGTTGTATTACACTCTTAGGATAAATATTGTTTTTATTTTAACTTTTTATATCAATAAGTTGTTTAAAACATAAATCACACATTGAAATAGAAGGGAAATGAAAAGATAACTTATTGTAAATTGCGAAAAACGAAAATTCAGAAAATATCTAAAAATGACAGAAATAAAGTGGAACCTCCAGTTATTACATTTTGACCACAAATACACAAATACAAAAGCAGTTATGGTCAAAATTACAAATTTTCATTCAACTAGGACTTTTAGTTTCATAGTTATTTTATTTAGAGTTAACGGTGAAGATACGTCCGGTTATTCAATTTACGGAAATGTTTCTGAGAAATAACCTAAACCATATGAAGGGTTATTAAATAACTAGGAAATGCAATAAGTTTTAAAAAATCGTTAGAGCTAATTACGAGAAAATCGCGAAAAATGAAAAATTCGGAAAATACCTAAAAATAACAGAAATAAAGTTTTACTTCCGGTTATTGCTTTTTAACCAAATTCCTAATTTAGCATACAAAGGTGTTTAGGACGTTAAATATAAATTTTCATTTATCTAGGACTTTCAGTTTCATAATTATGTTATCCATAGTTAATAGTAAGAGTACTTCCGGTTACTCGTTTTACGGGCATTTTTTGAGAAACCGTCTTAATTATATGAAAGAGCATTAAATGTCTAAGAAATACAATAAAGTTTTAAAAAATCGTTGGAGCTGATTTTGAGAAAATTGCGAAAAAACAAAAAATGACAAGAATAAAGTGACACTTCTGGTTATTGGATTTTAGTGAAATTGTTGGGGTCGCATGCGAGGATGGATACAAACTCAAATATAAAATTTCGTTTTCGAGATATCCTGTTTACACATGCACACATACACAAACAGACTAATTTTTAAAAACATGATTTTCAGACTTAGTGAACCTGAAAACGTGTATTTCCACTAAAATTTCGACATCGAAAATTTTGGACAAAAATAATACTTTATACTATATTTCATATAGGTAAGAGAAAATAATATAATTGTTTGAGAAAAGAAAAGTTATGGAGAAGGCTAAAAATCCTGAAGTAGAAGCTACATTTTATATATGGTTCTTACAACAAAGGGCTAATCATATCCCAATTTCTTCAGATATTTTACGACAAAAAGCAAATACTATTACCAACAAATTACTGGATAAAGTGAATTTCTTGCTAGCGCTATTGGTTAGATAAATTCAGGCAACAGCATGAAATTTGATTTTTAAAAGTATGTTGAAAACGTTTTTCCAGTAATGCAGATGCCATTTAAACATCAATTTATGCAAATAATGGACGAAATGGCTCTACGTGACAATCAAATTTATAATGCGAATGAATCTGCTATTTTTTGGAGAGCAATAGCTACAGCAACTTTAGTGAGTCAGGATAAAAAATCTGCTCTAAGTAGAAAAATATCGAAGGACAGATTAAATTTATACCATGCTGCAATGCATCAGGTACATACAAACTTCCATTTCTAGTTCTTGGAAAATCAAAAAAATTCACGAGTATTCAAGAATGCCTTGTCACCACAGTGTGTTTCTAATGAAATGAATAAATTCGATATAAAATTGCTAATTAATATTATTAGACACGTCAACTAAGATTTTTTGAATTGCATCCTTCAATGTATATGTCAATGCCCCAATCACTTCTAGCTTTTCCAGAAGTGGCACCAACTTTGTTATTTTAAATGGAACACTTTACACTAATGGTATGACATCATTGAAATAAATTTGTGGTAGTTTTATTATGAGTACTGAGACTTTTCTTATGTATCTAAATACTTTTTACTTTATTTTACCTATATGAAATATAGTTGTTTTCGGTTAAAATTTTCAATGTGCAATTTTTGGCAAAAATACACATTTTCAGGTCCCCTGAGTCTGAAAAACATGTTTTTAGAAATTGGTGTGTGTAGTTAATGTAACACGAAAACTAAACGTCACAAAAAAGTCAAACTTTATATTTGAGTTTATTACCTTCCTGATACGTCCTAGTAAGAATTTTGTTAAATTTGAATGACCACAAGTGCCGTTTTATTCTTGCGCTTTTTAGTTTTTTTGCGATATTTACAAAAATGACTGGAAGGATTTTTTAAAACTTGTCACCTTTCTTACGCCTATAATGCTCTTTTACGTGAACTAATCGGTTTCTCTGAAAAAATTCGTTGAAGCGAGTTATCTAGAAAAATCTCCAACATTAAGCTGTGTTTCACATAGCAAGTTAATTGGATGGGGGACAATTGACATTATCGTTTCCAAAGTGAATATAAATTAATATTTTAATGATTTGTGTGGATAATTTACATACCTAATGACATTTTAATTAAATTTATAAATTATTTTTGCTCTAAATTAGTTTAAAATTTGATTATGTTTTAGTACATGTATATAGGAAATTATAAATGGATGAATGATTTGTTTTTATCTCATTTTAGAGTTTACAGTGCCAGTATATAGGAAAGTAAATACTGTCAATAACTTCAAATTAAATTTAAAATGGGCAAGCAAGTCATGTTATTCACACCAGTTTTTTTCTATCATATTAGGTATGTTTTGGAGTGTTGGCATTATATTATTTAATATAAACATTTCTATAACAATAGTAGACAAATATTATAAGCCAAGGCATACTGCTATTATTTTTTGTTTACACAGGGTGTTCCAAAAATAAATAACACCACACAAACTGTATGTACCTTATAACCTGCAGAGCACAGTTTTCTTTTAAATTTCTTTCAAAAACGTTTTTTAAATTTTGAAAATTTAAATGATATAATTTGCTGTAAATACAATTCTGTCTACTAAATAAAAGCAATTATGAATTGAATACTTGCAAAAATGTACTATGTGATATACTTATAAAAACACAATGTTTTCTTGGAATATGCTTATAGTTATGTAACCTATACAGGTTCTTTGGCCTTGTGTACTTTATTTGAAATAACAAAACCATTCTAAGTCAGCTGTTACATTTTAATATTTAATTTTTAAACATATTGATTGTTTTATTGCTTGCTACCAAAATTATTTGTTAAAAACAAGATTCTAAATTGTTTTATCTTAAATGTCAGACATGAAATGAATTCAATTAATCGATATTAGTATCCAGCATGGTTCACACTCCAGGGTTAAACTCAATACTACAATTGTTAATATTTAGAAAAATTTACATTTTTGAAAAAAACTTCATAAGCAAATTTCGTTCTACATATCATAAGGTACCAACAGATTGCATGGTGTTACTTCGTTTTCGGACATCCTGTATAAATTCATTTATATAAAAATTTTTAACATAACAATACCTTAAATGAAATTGAAAAGAGTGTCTGAATATTTCTTTCCGCTACAATAATAAAAATTCTTATCTGCAGAAATAATATGATACATAAAGTAAATTTACCGATAACATTTTCAGCTTTGATACTCTACAAAATATGAGAAAACAGAAAGGGAAAAAAAATAATAATTATGCACTATAACTTCAAAAAATTCGAAAAGCCAGAAAAAACAAAATTTAAGTTTTCTTATACCTCACAACAAAAGAAGAGACTTCAAAGACCAAAACTTAAAAAAGGTTTGTTATGACTTTTACTTCCTCTAAATGATCAAGTTTGGTCATCTTCCTAGCAGCATCGGCGACATCTAAACGCCACCATATACCGGTCTGAAGACTTCACTAAATCATTCAATAAGGGACTATAGACAAAATAAAGAACCTAAGTAGTTATCCTTAAAAGGCCTGCGACCAGAATTATGTGAACTTCCAATTCTCATTTTTTTGTGAACTTTATTAAACTTTATGCATAATATAACTTTTTTCTGTTAACTACAAGAAAATTTTATAACAAAAAGTTGAAGATCTTACCATTTTAGACCTGAAACTCTCATTAGGAACTTTCAATTTTCAATTTTTTTGGAAATGTCAAATTTTTACAAAAGTACAAAGTTCATGTAAAATTTTCTGTTGACTTCACAGAAAAATTTTATTTGAAAAAGTTAGAGATCTTACTGTTCTCTATTCAGAACTTGCACAAAAACTATTGGAAGTTTCAATTTTTTATTTTTAAATGATAGGAATTGAAGCTTTTCTAATTTTTTTGCCATCAGCACTCTAAAATAAATATAAAGTAAGTATTGCTTATTTTAAGTAACGCTGTAGGTGACTCATCTCACAACTATTTGAACGTTGGGTGTGGTGTGATGTTAGCACCCCAAATTTTAAACTCAATTTTTTTTATAGTAAATGGCAAGAACTATTTTTAAACAATAACTTACTTCTGTTCTAAGTTAAAATACATCAGAACTATTTAGTATTATCGAAGGCAAGTTAACTTCATAGAATCAAAAAATGTGTCTGTCCTAATTATCTATCTATTATAAAATCATTCTAAAAGTAAAATCAACTATAAAAAATAAAAATAAACTTACTCTTAATTAAAGTTTAAAAAACTACCTACATATAAATAGTTTTGCATATTATATTTTATTTCAATAATCAATATTGAATTTTGTATTTTGTTTCTTAAAAAGATCAAATAATTAATTAACAAATTATCTTGATTTTAATTCAAAAATTAAAGAAAAATAAGATTAAATATAAATTTTTGTATTACTGTGGCACTAAAATGTTATAAAAAAAACAGTTTTCAAAGTGCAAAAATAGTTATTTTATGCAGATACATTATGAACAAAAATTTTAAATCAATCTGATAATAAAAAAATACAAAAATGTGTAAATGAAAAGTTAAATATGCTATGTAGATACCTACAGAGATCAAAACCTTGAACACTTCATATGAAACACAAATTCATAATATTCAAGTCATCCATTTTTAGAAAAACTTCGAAAAACCATTAAATAATACATTAAAAAAACAAATTACGTAAGATGCATTTTTATCACATAAGTTCAAGTTTTTTAAATAACAAGTGTGATAAAATGTATATCTTATATCTTAAAATTTAGAAAAAATGCATTATATTATCGTATAGTTGTTTATGGAATGTTGTAATGACGGGTAAAACGTTTGCCATTTGAATATAAAAGTGTTACTAATTTTTCTATTTAATGTTACCAACCTTTCAAAATAAAATATTCCATTTTAAAAAAAAAGTCATTATGTTCTCCATTGTTCCATAATACGGTCATTATGATCGGAAAATAGATAATCAATTTGGGCAGCCACTATATAATCTTAAAATTTTACTATTTATTAGTTAGAAAACACAATTCATTGTAGAAAATTTAGAAATTGTAGTGATATTAATTTATCGAAAAATAGTTTGTATACCAACTATATTGCAAACCTGAAATATCATGACTTACAGGAAATATTGCACTGCTTTTAATAGACTTGTTAAGATAACATGAAGCCATCAACTTATTAAAATAATCAAAGCAAGTGTATTACCAACGAAAACTTTTATTAAACTGATTTATACCTGAAATTGGTCAACTATCACAGTACACGGTCAATCATGGGGTTAAAAATGTTTTGCATTTTAAAATTGCCAAAATTTAAAAATATGCATCTTTTGTTTTTAGAAAAAAATCATGCTATCTTGTCTCTTTACTAACTAATTAGAATAAATTAATATGAAATAAACAATAATGTTCTAAACAATAGGCTTCATTAGGTGACAACAAAGAAAATTTTAATGTCAATCCTTTTGAAACTATAATTTTTATAAAAATATAAATTTTAATAACTTACGGAGGTGATATCACATTTCCTTCTTTAAGGCTTGTATTAGGTTGCTTTTGAATAATTAATTCTTGACCTTCAAATGTATTAAGATATTGTATTTGTTGAGGTGAAGGTACCGGCATTAGATTTGGTTCTTTAGCTGCAGTAGGAGTTGTTTGTCCATGAGGTGTTGTATTTAATTGTTTTTGTTGTGCCATAGACTGCAACGTACGTCCAAACATTCCATCAACTAACAACATATACAAAAATAAAAATACAGAATTGGTAAAAAGGAATATTAGCTTGCCTGACGGTTGATGACCATTATTCGTCTCTGTATTACTGCTAGTTACGCTAGGAGATAAATGTGCAGAAACAGGTGTACCTGGATTACTAGGAATACGGCGAGGTGCTGTAGGAGACTCTTGTGATGTAGGACTTTGACCTGTACTCATATGCCTAGTAAGTCCGAAAGGTCGATTAGGATCTGCTGGAGAATTAAGAGCAGAGGAAGCTCGTGGTGAAGGCAAAGATAAATTTGACGTAGGATTATTGGGAGAACCTGGATTTGGACTTTGTAAAGCAACAGGAACACTAGCAGAACGTTGAGTCTGATGATAAGGTGGTGGTGGACCTTGTAAACGAGGACCTTGACCGGGAACACCTCTAGAAATGGAAGGGCTAGCAACACAGGAACCAGGAGCACCTGTTGAACCTACAGGTACCAACGACCCTGGGGGTGCAGATGCACTTGACGGACCTGGTTGTCTGCCATCGGGTTTTAATTTTGTTCTGTCTTCATAAAATTGTTGCTGTAATTTTTGCCATTCTATTTGTGCAGACATTGGTTGAGGTCCACCAGATCCATGTATGCACGTTTGATTACTTGATATTAAATTGTGAGGAAGCTCCGAACTTTCACTACCATCAACATGTTGATTTTCTGGAAATAACATTTGTTGCATCTTACGAATTGTGGCAAGCTGCTCTTCACGGTGTTGCCGCTGCTGGGGTGTCAAATTTTCATCAGGCACTTTTACGCCCTGTAATGAGGGCTGCATATTAACCAAAGATGGGCTACAAGAATCCATGTCTGGTCCAACATCTGGTAATCCATTACTTACACTTTCTAGGCTTTCCAGATGATGGCTGTTTTTTTGGTCCCATGGCAGGTCACCATCCGCTAATCCCACCATGTCTTCTAAACCATCTGGCCCTAAAAAGCTATCTATGGCTGGTTGTCCTTTTGGGATCAGACCTGGACTCCGAGTACAACCTTTGTTTTTAATCATAGCTAAATTATTAAGCCACTGCGTGCTTTGACGATTAAACTGATTTACTTTAAGTGGATTTTTCTCGAGGTACTTTTTTGTGCCAGGTTGAGCACAATGATATGCAATTATAGAAGGATACCGACCTTGCATAACTTCTTCAGCACCAGTATTGGCTAATATTGTAGAAAACACAAAAATTTGACTTTGTTGTTGCATATACTGAACTTCCATATTATTTGATTGTTTATTAATAACGTTACTGGGCAGAGGCTGTACTCCATCAGGTGGAGGTGGATGTGGAGGTGCTGTAGATAAACCAAGACCAAATGCATCACTTGATAATTCACCTTCAAGTCCTTCTTCAGTCTTTGGTGGTAACGAACTGATTTCACTATTAGTAGAAGTATCGTCTATTTCACATTTATGTTCACTACTACTATGTAAAGAACCGGTATTTGTAGATCCAATAACACCTCCATTCTTAGTGACAGCACGTCCTGGTTCTTTTTTCACTGGACAGTTACTTCCTGTAGGATCATCCTCTTTTTTAATACAAACTTCAGAACTTGCACAGTCCTTATCTGAACTACTGGGTTCCTCCTTCACACTGTCAGGTCCCTTATCGTGTTTTTCTTTAATCATGTTTATTTCTAGTACATATCCCTACTTCTCATGTTGTATACACACTATCATTGTTCATTTATTATAATCAGTTCCAAACTATTCATTTCAACTAGTCACTAATACATAATTCGATACCCTCCATTTACTATAATACCATAAAATGATGTTTCTCATCACATATGTTCCAATGTTTTTATTTGCATTCCATCATTTTTTATTTTCATCTTTTAACCAAATATGAAGAGACGCATAGGTAATATTCTAGTCAATTTTGACATTGCAAATCAACTAAAATAAAAATGATTGGAATTACCAATAACAGAAGTAGCGATCGACATTAATATTGTTAATAATTTTAACAACTTCACCATAACAAAAATTTTTAATAATTTCACATCACAAAATGCCAAACTGTCCACACGCGTTGCTACCAACACGAATTCAGAATAATCATATTAAGAAGTTAAAAATTACTAATCGAACCGCAAAATTTAAAATTTTCTATTTATAAAATGGACAATTCTAAGATATTTATTTAAAATAGATATTTTTAGCTAATTTCAACTACTATTTAGACACTATTAATCTAATAATCTCCATTTCCAATAAATTTAAATTCACCAATAATGTGGAAATCAGGGGCGTATTGGTTATAAAAGCTAAGGGTCGGTAATTCAAAATATTTTATTTAACAATATTTGTAATATGTACTATTTAAGTAAATATAATAGCACAGTTTTATCTCTAAGTTAATTCAAGACTTTTAATGATAAACATTAAAACACGTTTTTTTAATATTCTTAATTATAAATCAATATAATTGTTATAACTGAATGATATAGTTAAATATAGTTGAAACACTTTAAGGCTGTCTTTTCAAAAACAAAAATTCAAACATTAATATGACAATGATTAACATGACAAAAAGAAGTAAAAATTGTAAGTTACTTACAAACTGGTTACTTGTAAAAACAATATAATTTTATAAGAAACTAATCATTTAGCAATAATAGATTTTTATAAAATATTTTTGGCAAAATATAAATACATATGTATTTTTATAGTATCAAGTTAAAAAGTTAAAAAAGTACAGTGGCGGCTCCACGCAGTTTATCTAGAAGGTGGGTTTGAAAAGATTTGTAAACATATACATAGGTCGATATTAATAAATAACTTCTGTAGTCCATTGTTTGCAGTTCTAAACATAATACATATAACTAATAATATAAACATTTTTTGTTTCAGCATTTTAACTCCATATTTAGTTTTCGATTTTTATTAGATTTAATGTTACATAAATACACGTCCAAACTAAATGTGATATAAATATGAACTGAGAATTTAAGCCTCAGACTACGTTTATGTCATTTCACTGTAGTGGATATGTTCCATTCGATTCACTGTGTATGCAATTGAAATTTGCGGCATAAACGCTTTGGGATTAAACTTGAATTGGAGTGAATCTAAACTCCATCCTTTAAATCAAATGATTCAGTGAAACCTATTCGATCGAATAATAACCTCCAAAATGCTGTTAACTTTTTCGGCAATGTAATATTCATGTGTACGTCTAATGATACTTGCAGGTACATCACGAAATTTCTGTACTATGTACGATGATGCAAACAGATGCATCATTTAAAATGAAAATATTATAGGTCCCGATTTAATATAGTGAAGTTAGAAGTAAAAATACGTCACACCTTCGATATCTTCTAATCTCTGATTAGATTTTATAAAACAGTAATCCGTAGTAGAAATAAGTATTTGGTTTTTACTTTATAATTCATTTTTTATAATAAATTTGTATTTCCTTCAAGTGATAATAAAATGAAAAACTTAATTTATTTAATCATTTATTTATAGCGCTTCAATGGCCGTGATGCACCGGCAATAGCACTAACTACTACTACTACTACTACCAGTCATGCCATTCCCTTAGCGGGGTAAGCAAAACCCAATACCAAGCCTCCATCTTTACAACCACAGCATGCACCCCACTTACTAACACCGCCCTTCACCTAAACTCCCAGCTCTCTACGGTACCCACACTAGCCCACTATTACCTACCTACCAACCCGACTATCACTACTAACACCCATTCATTATTTGTCTCCAATCCTTTCTGTCCTAACACACTCCTTTTGTTTCCATTAAATTCATACAACGTTTTTGGCAAGCGCTCCTATTCTATGCGTTCTTTATTCTCTTTCCTTTTACAATTTCTTCAATCATATTCAACCATATCTTCCTCGCTCTACCCCTACCTAGCTTTCCATTCATACCTGTCTCATATATTCTCTTTGTTAAGCGTTCATTACTCATTCGTTCCACATGTCCAAACCATCTTAACGCA
>JAHWXV010934013.1:0-18771 GCA_024586415.1 Phrixothrix hirtus | reverse complement strand
TTAAATCCCAAACAACTTTTATTTGAAACATTTTTCCATAAAATTGATATTTACCGAGATATATAGGATATTCCACACTTTTGGGACACGGTGTATGTTAAAGTAACATTATTATTATAATTAATTATCACGTGTTACTTTAATTAGCGTTTATTTATCTTTATGTAGCTATTCTTCTTTTAAATACAAGAAGTACAGTAAAAAATATTAAATAACAACACGCACCTAAAAATTGGAATGTCAATAACAAACACCTGTTTCAGTTATGTAAATTCTATACACTGTAATTTCAAACACCACACAAGTGCTATAAACAATCACTAGTCTTAAGCAATTTCGTTAATGCGATATAAATATGGGTCGTCTAAGCGCTGCCGTATAGAATTTTTTAAACTCGTTCTTAATTTTTTTACTATGATTTATATTACTTTTTAGTTGTGGGTTTACCAATTTAATTAACTCATTCTAAATAATTATAAATACGACTAACCGTTCTTATTGGAAACTCAATATATTCATAACTGATAGCTGATTAGTAATTAAAGGTACCTATTAGAAATAGTAACATTTAATTTGGTTTACTATGAATTACATAGGTATTATAAGTGTTTTGCGTTTAAGCATTGCCAGTTTTGATTTTTAATCTATTTCCATAGATGTGAAAGTACAATTAAATGTAATTTTGCAATCCATAATTATTTTGGCAGGTTATACCTGAAAGTTTTACGCTTGGAGTGTTTTATGTTAAAAGAATGTATAATTTCCTCATTCTTAATCTATTGTGAATACAATAGTTTGGGAATAACTCCAACTAAAATGGTGTAATTCACCTTTACACATCCATTTGTATAATATAATCTTAACTAAAAACTTGCTCTAAGGCAACACACGACCTTTTACTTTATTTTAAATTTTACATTATCTATATAAGAAACCAATTTATTATCCTTAAGGAACTGTATAAATATAGGCATAAAAATATAAGGTTGCGGGAAATTCGTCATAGTCATATTTTTGGTTTAACGATATTAAGGGATATTACACTTGTAATTGATTAAAATACAGCGTGTACTAAAAAGAACCATTCACTTTCAAGGAACTATATTATTTGAAAATGAATATATAATCATAGTGAACATATATAATATATCACTATACATAAAGGTTTATTTAGAAGCTTTACACATACTGCACATGTCCTCCTTCAGACGCACGGTATACCGCTACCTGGTAAGTAAACTCGTCTGAAAACCTGGATTATAAGACGATCACTGTTGGCGATAGGTGGTGGTGTGTTTTGTTTGTGGGTAGGTGCCTTAGTGGTACAGTTTATTTTACGCTGAATGCTTAGTATTCTACGTTATCCACTTCAATAAGCGTAAGTATGTCACAACTATGTAACGCGTTTTTGTAGACAGTACGGTATTGCACCTCCTAGAGCTCAAAGTATTCGACGTTGAGATAAATAATTTCAAGAGACTCGTTGTACACGTAAAGGCGAATCAACAGGTCAGTCTCGTGTTTTCGACAAAAGCGTTGATAGTATCCGGCAGAGTTTTGCGCGTAGCCCACGAAAGTACACTCATGGTAGCAGTGAGTCATAAATTTCCTATATGAAGGTATAACATGTTTTGTGGCCACTTTTGCTACTTAACCACAAAAAAATAAAAGTGACTGTAGTAACATGCTCGCTAACTCATGGGACGAGTTACCTTATCGTATAGGTATATGCCGTGCGTCCGAACGAGGGCATATTAAACATTTGTAAAAATTTTAACTAAAACGGTATGCTCGATCACGCATTTTAAAAGTTTCCATAAGATGGAATATTTAGTTTTTCATAAAATGGGATGATTCCTTTTGGTACACACTGTATGTGATGAACCAATGATATCTTCTTTCGCAAAACATTCTTATTTTTAATAAGTTGTGCAAAATACATAAATAATATCATATTAGCCAACTGTAATTCTTTTGAAACAAATTTTAACCACACTTTTGGAGAATGCTTCTTTTATTACCAGAAAAAACATCTACTTCGTATATGATAGATCTCCTGCTCATTTTAATGCGCAAACAAAGCCTCACCCTGATAGTACATATGATTAAGATGAATCCGACGAGGCAGTAATGTTCTTTGGTCGGAACGATATTCAGATATGAAGCATAGCTTTGAGGTTTTTTAACAAAATCCGACTTATCTTGAACTAATCTTTCTTTCGATGTTTATCTAGGTGCACTAGACGTTTGGAAATGCCAAAGGTGGTTTTCTAAGTTCAAATCCGGCAATTTTGATCTTTTCGACTCGTATCGATCAGGACGACCAACAACATGTCAGACAATCGAGGAACTGTCAAACACTCTTAACCAACCTTGGTCGACCATCCAAGAACATTTGTTGTAGATTGGTAAAGTAAAAAGGGCAGGTGTTTGCATCCCGCATAATCTATCCGAAGAAAACAAAGCTAAACGGTTCACCACATGCAACTTATTGCTTAAGAGGTACAATACAGAAGCGTTTTTTGATCGCTTGATCACTGGAGATGCAAAATGTGTCCTCTATGATACTACAAAATTCAAAAGTCAGTGTCTATCTCCAAATAAATTGCCCCAAAGTATAGGGGTCGTTTATTTTGAAGTTCTGAAACCTGAACAAACTGTGAATACATACCTTTACTGTGAACAATTGGTTCGACTAAATCAATAAGTAATTGGAATGTGCTTCTCGATGGCCAACAGAAAAGACGTTATTCTGCAACACGATAATGCAAGACCGCACTGCGCAAGACGAACCCTGGAAAAAATTTATGAATTGGAGTGGGAGGTATTGTCTCACCCACCATACCCCGATCGCTACATTTTCTAAGTGGCAATAGATTTGAAAATTTGGATGATGTCCATAATGCCATCTCCAGATATTTTGTTCAACAACCAATAGATTTTTATCGATTCAACGTTGAAGATTTTCACACTAGATGCCAAAAGATTATTCATAACAAGGGTGATTACATCATTGATTAAAAATAAAAACTTGTTAAAAATTTATCTGTTTGAGTTTCCGGTCCCCTTAATAATATACGTTTACATAAATAAATATTTCAACTTTATCAAAAGAGAATAAAAATGAAAAGTTAAGTCGCCTCTTATAGATTTGCTTTCGATTAATTATAGAAATAATTAAGGAACGGCCAACTAAAATCGTAATATTAAGCTTGAATACAAACTTAGCAATAAATTTTATTCATAGCGAACTGAAATAAAACTTTAATTTGACAGTAAGTCCAATACTATTGGCTATGATATGTAATTTTAATGTTTCATCCAAACATCATCAGTACTCAAAGATTTATTGAAGTAACAAATACTTTTCTTTGTACACTGTAACTTGTCTACAATCACATATGTTTGCTTTGGCTATTAAAAATTTATTTATATTTAATATTCTTGGTTATTTTGAATATGTACCGTTCATTTAAAACTCAATAGTTAGGATATCTGACAAACTACATTTTAGGTTAGTAATTTGATTAAGCTAGAATTTAATTTTCAATTAAATTTCAAGCTTACGGTAAATTTGACCTAATTTATTATTTTAGGTATTTATTCTTAAAATTGATGTTTAATAGTCCCATATATTGTTGTTAAGTATTATTGGATATATAAATATTCGTAATAGTTAGCTTATTTACGGCTCTGGTTGGAAAATTTATTTTGGTAACGCCGAGTTTGATCTTCTTTGATGAAGTGTTTAGCAAAATGGTGCATTAAAAATGTTTTGCCTGAATTTCTTTAAATTACTGATTACATACTTTAGTTTTATAATTGGTGCCGTTTGATTCCATTTGAATCATTCTAAAATATGTGTGATTAATTATTACCACGTAAAATTCGATATTTCTTATTCTAATTCCTTTTAATTGAACTAAAATGTTATCGTTTCACCATAATTCATTAATTAAATTTTTGTAATGTTTCAGGGCAAGAAAGAGTGGCGTGCATCCTGTTTTGAGTTTGTTTCTAATAAATAGTTCGATATATTTTCCAAAGTTATTTCAGGGCGAATGGCCTTCAGCTTATTTATACATAACAAATAATAGGTTATCTGCTAACAACAATGGTCGCAATTGTGGAATTTATTTCGGCCTTACAAAATTGTGTTGGGTATTTTTCAAATTTGTAGATATTAGGTTCTATTAGATATACTTTTGGTATCTAAATTTGTTATATTTTCTTAAAGTTGTTTTTATACATTATAATTTTGGGGTTTTAAAATAAATCTGAATTATTATTTGTGTCCCACACGAGAAACTTTTTTTATAGCTGTTTATAACCTAAGCGCATATGTAACGTTACAACTTTTGAAAGTATAACTTGACACCTTATGAACCATTTTAAAGAAGTGAATTAACTTTCTAGGTAAAAGGTGTGTTATTATTATTAAAACGCGAGTGGTTTTAAATTGTTCGAAACACTTAATAACAAATTTCATTTCATTAAAACAAAATACTGGATAATAGACTATAGACATATCCATTGTCCAAATGTTTAATGCAAATATCTATTATTTAAAACAAAATTACTACTGAAAAATATTGTTATAATAATAATAGGCAAAAATTGTTTAAACGATATTGTTAATAATATTTAGTGCGATGAATAAATATAAAGGTTTGTAAAAGACTGCAAATAAGAAAAACTGAATAAATAAGCTTAACAGCTAAAAATAAAGTAAATATGCAAAGCAAGTTACAAAGACGTAATACGAAAGCTATTGTGAATGAGGAATAAACTCAGACAGTGGTCCAAAAAATCGAATCCATTTCTCTCTTATGGTTCATCTCTGGACCCAAAATTTCGTCACACATTGTTTTGCATTGAACTTAAATTAAATATCCTGTCAATTTTGGTTTCACTAAATTTTGTAAAATAAATAATATACTACAATGCCTTTAGAAAATATAAGGGTTATGCTTTAAAATTTCGTATATATTTGTATGAATAGGTATTGTTATAATTCAAATTAGAGGTTGATCGCAGTTAACCGTGAACAAGACCTAACATCTCAAGAATAGCTACGTCAGATACCAAATTGTGCAAGAGAAATTTTAGGCCTAATCAGTTATTCTCGCATTGCATTGGCGATATTACATATTTCTGCTAACGTCTATTTCGTTTATATTGTTTATTCAAGCATCAATTTATGGTTAAATAGGAAATTTAATTTAATGCTGGTGTATTTGACTACATATATTGTTATTTGTGACCTATTACGAGGATTGTTCCATAGAAACACGTTTGATTTGCGCAGCCATGAATTTGTCTTCACTGCAACAGAATTGATTTATTTATATTATTTGTTTAAGTACAAGTACTAGTGATGCGTCTGTCAAAATATTTGCATTTTGATCTTTTCTAAGCGCTATGATTGTGTTGAAAAATGATATACATGACAGAAAATCTGCTCAAAGATAATGGTTTGCTGTTATTCTCCTTTTTGGCCGCTGAGGGTCGTCGACCAATGGAAATTTATACGAGAATGATATATGTATATATTAAATATAGTTATTATCATACGAAGATGGTTGAATGATGCAACAAGTTTTGAAAAGGCAAAGAATTCATTAAAGAGTTTTCCCGTGCCGGATCTACACGTGTTGTAGCTTGAGTTGAAAATGAAGTTGAAAAACGTTTTACGGGCAAATAGGCGTATAAAAGTTAGAGAACTTTCTCAAATCTTAAGCATCGGCATGCTAACTATTTATTCTATCATTCATAGCCTTGGCTATTATAAAGTTGCTGCTCAGTGAATTCCACAACTGCTTACTAATGAGCACAAAAAATTGCGTTTGGCCATATCATTTCAGCACTTAATGCGCTATCAACACCAGTGATGTCACTACGAACCAGAATCCAAACATCAGAGTATGTAGAGAAAACAACACATTCCCAGTATATTTGATTATCAGGGTGTGCTGCTCTGAGGTTTTAAAGTACCTGGTGTCAACATCACCTCTAAGCGATATGAAGCCAGCTTAAAATGCATACGAGTAAACTTCAAGAATAAGTGCCCCGGAAAGTTCACAAATAGCGTCTTTATTCAGTATGATAATGATAGACCCGTGTAGCACAGGCGATTCAAGATCTGCTTGCTCGTATAAAGTTGGTTAAGTTTTATAACATCTACTTTACAGTCTCGATCTATCCCCGTGCGATTATCACAAAGAACGACGATTCAAAACGGACGCTGTGTAACAGTTTGCTGTTAGGAAATCGTTCCGCAAATAGCCGCAAATATTTTACCAGTAGTGAATCTACATCTCAGTATAGCATGGAAACTTCTTTTAATGTCGCTCAATAAGGAATACTTTATAGCTTTTAAAAGTGTTTCTGTTGAACAACCCTCGTACTTATTTAAATTTTATTATTATGTTACCTTCAATGAATGTAGGCGTTAATAAATAAAAACAAGCTTTTATTTTTTGTATGAAATGTTTCCATCACGTAATTAGGGAAGATTGACAGATATATTGGAATGTTAGGGTACTTCAGAACAGTTGTTTTAATTTAAGCTTTTTTAGATTTAATCACAGGTCACTGAGCCAGGTCATGCCTATTTGATAAAGAAAATAAATAGATGAACAAACTTGGACGATACATTACAGGAGACATCAATTTAAAATGATTTTTTTTATATAAAAATTACTTAAAATATTTATTTAATTTGTCATGCATTTCATATTTTGAGTTGTGTATTATTTGTTTTATTTTAAATTCTATCATTTTATTATCTTTGATTGCTTTGAAGTTTTTGTAGTTAATTTTGCTTAATTGAGTGATGCTTCTTACATAAAGTTGAGTATTAAATAAATTTATTTAACAAAATTCATTACAAAAAATTCAAAGCGATTAAACATAATAAAATAATAGAATTTAAAATAAAATAAATTAATACACTATTCCAAAAGTATACAAAATTAATACCAAATATAAAATATATGCATGACAAGTTAAATGAACATTTTAGGAACTTTATATATAAAAACTCATTTTAAATTATCCTCTTGTGCTATGTATCGTCCCAGTTTATTCATCTATTTATATTTTTTACCGAATTGGCACGACCTGAACAAGTGACCACAATACTTGCGATTAAATCTAAAAAAACTTAAATTACAACAACTGCTCTGAAGATGCCTACAATCTATTCAAAAGGTGAAAATGTTTTCCAGAAATCTATTGTATCGTTAAGCAATTCTCATTAAAACTTTTTTGGGGCCAGACTAGTATTTATTAGAATTCCATTGGAGATTTTATTTCATTTAGAAGTTTAGGGCCGGTTGTATATAACAAAAAAATGAACCTGAATTATATGATCCCGGTTTATACAGAACACGATATTCTAACAAGGATGCGTTAAATAAAAAAATCTGGTGTAAGACAGTACACGACTTTCTCTTACCTATTGTAGATTTGCACATAATATCTATAAATGATTAAAATATTATTTACTTTTATTTTAGGAACGATAATTGGAAGTTACTGGTCAGGGAAAACGCTGCTTAACTTCAGAGATTTTCCTTAATAACTCGCTTCAACAAATTTTGATAGAAAAAGCAATTCGTTCCGGTAAAAGGGCATCATAAGAAACGCGGTAGTGCAAAAAAATCGTTTGAACCGTTTTCGAGAAAATCGCGAAAGACCAAAAAATGGCAAGAGTAAAGTGACACTTCCAGTTATTCGATTTGAATCAAAATGTTGTTTTTGAGTGTGCAAATGACTAAAAACTTAAATTTAAAAGTTTGTTTGTCTGTGACTGTTCATTTTCTAGACATCCTGTTCACGTACAGACACACAGACATACATACATACACACCAATTACTGTGCCCAACTTTCGCGAATGGCTAAATGTAACGAAAATAGTTCTTTACAACTTTTTAAAGAAGGTTGCGATTTAAAAATCTGCACGGCCATAGTCATTCCAGTGATGACGCGCCCAACCTAGCTTAGTTTCTGCGATCGTTGTAAAACTAAATGGAAGTTACTCGAAGTGAGGCCCGCTCATTTCAACCCCAATTTTTTTAGTAAAATACGTTGTCCTTTGCTCTTTGGTTGCCGTACAAAAACTTATAACATACATATGTTTAGAAAAATAGTACAAAAGTTATCCATATGTTGCTTATAGACGGACGTGAGTCAAGTGACAGTGAACTTGTTATCAAAGTTCAATTGATTCTTATGAATCAAAATTATCAAATCATTATTAATATCAAACATCAAGCAAAAAATATAACTACTGTCAAAGTTAATATTGAAAAGTGCTTATATCTACAGTGAAAAAGATTGCCCAAAATTAATCAATTCCATATTAAACACTCCCCATCCAATTTTGATGAAATTTAGCAATGTTTAGACAATTAAAACTTAAGACACCTGTTTGCTTTATATCGGCAGTAATTTAGTCCGAGGGGGTAAGAATTACATCTAAATTTGGGCTTGTATCAGACTATAATAGTAGTTTGACATACAAGGGGTAGTCCTATTTGAATGGAATAAATGCTGAACTATTTACCTTGATAGAAAGGAAAACATAATTATTTTGGATGCGCATGTCTTACTTTGACAGTGAAAATCGCCCTTTTTAGGAGAAATTTTATTCTCTAACATTGAGTTACTGTCAATATAAAAATTACGTGTATCTTATATTTCATCAAAATTGGATGGGGCACTTGGGGGTATTAGCCTTGTCAGACGCCTCTTTTAATCTAGAAAAACGTACTCGTATTAAAAAGCACTTTAGTCCTGAGGTATATACAAGGTGTCCGGTTATTACATCGAAAACTCTTGGCTTCAGGTTTGACGATTTATCGAAAACAAGGTAGGTAAGAAGTTTTTAGTTTTCGAGTTATAACGCTTCAAAGTTGATGGAAAAGAATGATTATTTCTTTACTGTGTCAAACGAATCAACAAATCTTTTTCAAACTTGGTATGCTATTGAGTGATATTAATGTGGTCCTTATGCTATCGTCAAATTTTACAAATCGTATAACTCGTTTTCATGATATATTGAAAAACTTAGAATGTTTTGTATGGTCGACATTTTACAAATTTGATGCGAATATATAAAAGCAAGCTTAGTATGTAAAAAAATTGACCTCTTGCATTTTTTTTCGTAAACTTCACTATTTTGGAGAAAATCCAGATTCTTTAAAATACTAAATTCCACTTCGTTTACGTTACTAATACAAACAATACAAGGTAGCGGAGAAACACGGCGTATTTTTGTTAAAATAAATGAAGCTTGTTATGTTGTAATAAAACTAATTCAAAGTTATTTTGTCAAACGCAAATAAAAGACAATGCCATTTTATAACACGTTTAATTCAAAAAAGATCTCACAATTAACATTTCAATTGAATTAGAATGCCATAGTCAAAATCTATATCACAATAATGTATTGTCTGCAATTGCATGGCTTACTTAATTTTATTTTAATAAATGTTTAAATTGTCCCCCATTGCAGCGTATACAAGCGTTTACTTCACGGAGTAGAGATGTTTGTACGTTTCTAAAAATACTAATTTCATTTGATGCTGCTTGTATTCTCTCCTACAATTCTTCTCTATTGGTAATCTGTCTACTATAACCTTTTTCTTTTAAAGTTCTCCAAAAGGAAAAGTCCATCGGGGTAAGATCCGGGGATCAAGGGGACCAAGGCACGGTAGTATCGTGTCCTCTGCCGATCCATCTGCCAGGATAATTATTATTAAGAAACTATCTAACAGGACGCGTAAAATGCGGAAGTGCTCCGTCATGCATGTAAATCATGCGACGGCGAGTTTCTAGAGGGAGATCCCCTAACAATTCTGGAACCATATGAAGAAAATCTAAATATGATGAGCCATTTAGTCTATCGCGTAAGCCAACTGGACCAATAACAAAATTTCCAACAATTCCAACCCAAACATTAATGGCGAATTGTTGCTGGAGAGAATTTGGGCGAATTTCTTTTGGATTTTCGTTTCTAAAAATACCAGGCGTGCGCCTAATTTCATTTGATGCTGTTTGTATTCTCTCCTACAATTCTTCTCTATTGGTAACGGGTCTACTATAAACTTTTTCTTTTAAAATTCCCCAAAAGAAAAAGTCTATCGGAGTAAGACCCGGAAATCAAGGGGGCCAGGACACGGAAGCATCATGTCCTATGCTGATCCATCTGCCAGGATAATTATTATTAAGAAACTGCCTGACAGGAATCGTAAAATGCGGAGGTGCTCCATCATGCATGTAAATCATGCGACGGTGTGTTTCTAGAGGAACATCCTCTAACAACTCTGGAACCTTATGAAGGAAATCTAAATATCTAAATATTGGGTAAGACAACTGAACCAATAACAAAATCTCCAATAAATTGTCGCTGGAAAGAAATTCGGCGAATTTCTTTTGGATTTTCGTCACTCCATACGTGGCTATTATGGAAATTAAAAACTCCATTCCTAGTAAAACATGATTCATCAGTAAACAAGATTCTGTCTAGAAAGCCATGTTCTTCTATGAAGTGGTTTTGTGTCCATTCACAAAATTGCAACCGTAAAGCATGATCAGTTTCAAGTAGTTACTGAACACGTTGAAGATAAAATGGTCGGAAGGGCTGTCCCTGAAATTTTCGATGAACGATACACTTGGGAACATTAACCTGTCTAGCCACTCTCCGAATACTCTCCGCCGGATTCTCTTCAATGGCATTTAGAATATTCTCCTCGTCTTCGGCAGTTATTTGACGTGGTCGACTAACATCAGCAGTTGATTTTTTCAATGTTCCGAACTCTCTTAATTTTCGATCTACGACAGTAAACGTTATATGATGTGGAGTACGTCTATTGGGTCATGTCTAAGCATACGTTCGTGCTACTCTCAAGCAATTCATTCTGCACTCTCCTAATGTTAAATGCATATCTGCCAATTCACTGAAGGAATACTCCATAATAAAAAAAAATAAAAATAACAAATGAAAAACTACACGATCAATAATCGTTTTCATCTATATAACTCCCTTGGTGCATAAATAGCTATTACAAAGCACTATAGTAACGCTTTCAGCAATATGTAACTCTAGCTGCTTAATTGTGGTTATTGTGAATTTACTTTGTTTATGTGGGATTTAAAGTGTTTTAACCCCTTTGGGAGTCGCTTTGGTCAAGGAAATAATTGAGTAAATGTAGCGCTTTAGTCCCGCAACTGCAACAAATTTCATATTGCTGAAAGCGTTACCATAACGCTTCGTAAATAAAACTTACATAGCATTTGCATGCATTGTACAATTTTAAATTATACGAAAATGCAAAGAATAATGTATATACCTCAGAACTAAATCGCTTTTTAATCTCTTGCTATCTCTCGAGAAATAAACTTCTGCCTCAGGAATGAAAAAGGCACTTTAGTCCATTGCTATATAATATACTATTATTTAATAATCAAGTATCTAACAATAAATAAATACATAACTACTGAATTTGAATTATCAAACGTTCTAGTTATGCTATTATTGTAATTATTATTGGTGTGGTAACGATTTCAAGAAGTACAGGATGGGGTGTAAATGTGGAAACATGAGGGTAATGTGGAAACGTCAAATATCTCGACTGAAGAGTGCCTCGATCTAGCGGCGATTGTAGTAACCTGTAACTCTAGTTTATATTTCTCATGGCACAGCTCTAGGAGTCAGATGGGCATTGTAATTAATGGTGGTGCGTCAATTTCTATTTAGTGATTTTTGTAAAGCTTTGTTGGTAAGCTTTAGGTATTAATACTCTATTATATCATAGAGGTTGCGTAATGCATATCAGAGTATTGGGAAAGGCACTTCTAGGGAAGGTATTGTAGGATTTTGGTTATCATAAGCTAAGTTTTCTTGACCTAATACTTAAAATCCAATATGGTTAAAGTGCGGGTAACTTGGAAACATATGGATGGGGGAAATGTGGAAACGTTACCTCCCCTTCATATGCATTGTTTCGAACACGCGATTTGTTTCTGTTTTAGATGCTACGGAAGCACATCGGGCCGAAGCGACAGGCTCTTTTGAAGAAGTGGGATATTGGAAATATAATTAAAGCTATAAACGCTTACAGGCAAAATAAGATGGGGTTGAGAAGATGTGTAAAAGAGTTTAAGGTACCGCAGACGACACTTGAGCGATTCGTTAAGAGCAGTTTGTCACCCGAAGAATGCGTTGGTTTAAAAATAGGGCGTAAATCTGTCCTACAGGATAATGTGGAATAGCAACTGGTGGAGCTTTTGATTGAAATGGATATTCGCTTTTATAGTCTTACTAGGATGACTAAGCAACTAACTTAAAGGAATAATATCAAGCATCCTTTTACTTCAAATGCTGCTGGTACGTTTGGTTTGATTTTTTTATCAAGCTACAGAAAAACGAAATCACAATCCACAAGCCTATGAGAACCTCATTTATGCGTGCTTTGTTCCACCGATGATGATTTTTTCCAGAAAGAATTGAACAGATTCTCTCATGAAAGGAGCGCCACCTGGGGCGATCAGAAAATGCCATTATTTTGGTTGGATACAGTCAGAGATTATTACAGAGTGGTTTGAACACTTCCTTACTAAGACGCATCTCACGACGGAGTCACCTATTTTGCTAGTCCTAGACGGGCACAACAGCCACGCAACAAACCTTGATGTCATACAACGTGCAAGAGAAAACCATGTTACTATTGTGAGCATCCCATCTCACACCTCGCACAAGACTCGGCCTCTTGATGAGACATTCTTGGGCACCCTCAAGGCATACTACAGCGACTATGTCCGTCAATAGCTGCGGCATGGCAACAGACCCTTAGGACCATACGATACAGCTGAGTTGTTTGGGAATGCATACAATGCCAGACGGCGTCTATCGCGGTCAAGGGATTTTCTGAGACAGGAGTATTCCCATGTAACCGCAATGTTTTCAGTATTGTCGATTTCCTTCCCTCAGCACCTGCAATTAGAAAGGAGCCAGACGACAATGATGTCGCCTTGCCGACCACCTCTTCAAAAGTTTGTGTGTCACCAGATAAAATGCCCCCTTTGAAGAGGAAGACTTCCAATAAAGGTCAAAAGCCAAGTTCTTGTGCTGTGTTCACATCTTTCTCATACAAAAACCAGCTTGAAGTATCCTTATCTAAGAGGAAACCTAAACAGAAGTCGCCTGCAGCCAGAAAGAAGACTGGGAAAAGGCGCAAAGATTCTACTCCTGCAAAAACATGCAAGAAACGCTTGCAATTAAATATGGAATCGGATGCTAAAGAGTCCAACGAATCCAGGAGAGTCCAATCTAGAACTTCCAGTTGGCGTAGAAAAGCCCACAGAAGAAGACGCCCTGTGCATTTTTTGTGGGAATCCATTTTCAAAAGATGTTCGTGATGAACTATGGATTCAATGTAAATTTTATGATGAATGGAGCCACGCAGAGTGTACTGGCGTGGAGAATGACTTTTATATTTGTGATTTCTACAAGTAGGACTTACACAATACCTTTGCCTGCTGTCAACAACACTTTTATTTGATTAGAAACTTTTTTACTTTGTAACTTTTAACTTTTTATTTTTTGTAACTTTGTAATCAATTAAAAATGTTGTTGTATTCATTTTTTTATCAACGAATATTTTCTATCAATAAAATCATATATAGAAAATCATATAACGCTTAAAGTTCAATATTCCAACATCTTTAAGTATAGTAAGCTCGCTAGATATTTTTTTATTTTTCAAGTACACGGTTTTTGCACTTATGACTTATGGTCCTCTATTTCTTACACTATAAGGCATTTTAAGGCAATATTCCAGATTAAAATAAAAGTTCGCTGAATTTTTATAAATTAAAAACTAACTGGGTTTCCACATTTGCACCCCTTCCTCTAGTAATATCTACACAAAATTATTATTTCTTACTAGGCATCAAAAGAAATAGTTTTATTCGCTAAGTTTTGAATATAATTAATTTTTCGTCTGTTATAAAAATAAATGTAAACTAAAATAGAATACCCGTCTTTAACTAAAACTAAACTTTTAAAGCTAATGCATTACATTAGTGTAAAAAAGAAATTGTCATCTGTTTTTTATTAATTAAGACAAGGTCAATTTATTCTTGAGGAGTAAACAATTCTGCTGTGCTTAAGTGAATATATTTACTAAATTATTAATGATTATAGAACTACATAAAGGACTATATTCAAATCAAGGCAAATTAATTGAAGAATGGCATCCTTTTTTATTCATGTTTAAATGTATTTTTACTTAATAGCAGTGCTTACTTTAAAAATATTTACGAATTTACTAAGTACATATTATTAATCATTTATGTAACAACGAGAACTAATTTTTTAATTTCAGAATGGCATCCCTTTTTATTCAGTATTCATGCTTAAATGTATTGTTACTTAATAGCAGTGCTTACTTTAAAAATATTTTGGAATTTACTAAGTACATATTATTAATCATTTATGTAACAACGAGAACGATTTTTTTTATTTCAGGATATAAAATAAGACAGCACACGAAAATTGATTACAGAAGAATTAATAAATAAATTGTAAAAATTGTAAAATTATACAAATGAAGTCTTCCCCAAAAAGTTAATATAAGATTATTAGATGTAAATGAATATAGCCAGATAAGTAATGTAATTTATTGGAAAATAATCAATCTGGCTATATTTATTTACATCTAGTAACCTTACATTAACTTTTTGGGGAAGACTTCATTTGTATAATTTTACAATATTTACAATTTATTAATTATACCCCAAATAATATTATTATGGATCCTTTTACATATATAGAAGGATTAACTTAAAAATAACGCTAAGAATGTGTTATATTTAATTTGACTTACCTGTATGAATATTCCCCGGGACCAAAAACAGTATTTTCAAATGCAGTTATAACAGCTTTTGCACTATCCGTCACTAGTTTAGTCAACTGGGGCTTTGCAATTACAACACCCAACAATGAGATTAGAATGATGATCTACAAAATTTCAAAATATAGCTTAAACAATAGTTTCATTATATGATAATTTGGTACTAGAGATAGCCTTATGTAGTTTGGAAATATATGTAGATGTCTATGGGAATAAAAGTGTACATATTTTGTAGTTAAATAGTTTCATAAATTACATGCTTAAACAACAATAAGGCATAATCGAAGTACATAATTACAAAATAAATGGACATGCATAAGTATGAAGTTTATTTTAAACACATTCAGGAATTTATTATACGTAGATTTAATTATCCATCATAATCAACACACGAAATTACAATAATTATTACTTATAGAACTTTAACATTAAAGGATCTGATAACAAACACAAAACACTAAACGTATTGTTATATAACAACTAGTAGAACACGTACTCGTATTTGCGTGACATTTAAATAATTATCAACACTTACCACTTTCATGGTGAGAGGAATGAGATTGACTATGATGCTGAAGGTAACATGTCTTTATATAGTTTCAAAAAAGTAGCTGACAATTGAAATTAAATTAAAAAGGGGTACACAACTGGAATTATTATAATCTTCCGAAAATTCTAAAAATGTGCTACATTTAGAACAAGAATGTTTTACTTTAGGCAGTCTTTCTAAAGTAAGCTATTTAAATATGTATTGTAAGAGTTGACATAATAATAATAATGAAATTCATGTAATTTTTCTGTATTTTAAGAAGTATACGAAAGGTATAGAACGGAGCTATAAAAAATCGCATAAGTGATCATGTGTTCAATAAAAAATATTTTCCAACAGCCTCTAGTATTCTTTATTTCTAAATAAGAATGCCAAGGTTTTTAATACTGTAAAATATTTACATATTAGTGAAGCTTACCGATTCCATACTAAACAGCGCAGCGTTTACATTATTATTCTATAGTTACGAAACTAAACATTTTAAAGGTCTAGAGATGAATGTTTTTAAGTATTGACTTATAAATATTTTATCATAAAAAAATGTTATTAATTTTGTAACGTTTGTAGGATGTTATTTATTTATTTTACTTTTTAATTAATGTAATATGTTACCCTTAACCAACTAGGACAGAGAGAGCATCCTAAATAGTACATAAGCTATACATACCGTCTAGGTAATTTTGTAAAGTTTATAAATTTGAAATTAGTATAATCTGCTGAACTGAAAGTATTTACAAAAAGGCTCACCTGACTGTTTTATTACTTGGTTAAATTATCATAAAATAGAAACATTTGTTTGAGTATCTTCCAAACTTGGATATTTTCTGTATCTTATTTCGATTATAATTTTAAAAATTTTAAAAAGTTTTAAAAGAATATCACAAATTAATTTATACAAACTGGTTGATATAAAATAGAATATGTAAAGATTTAAAAAAGTAGTAAATAAATATAGTGAATAACAAAAATATTATGTTCAAACTTTTCTTTGGCAATTATCTTTAATGGTGTATTAGATAATATTTTCAGCCTGTATTTAGAATCATTTTTAAATTAACCTGGTATAGAATTCAAGAAAATGGACACTTACAAAATTTGAGATATAATCTTAAATTAGGAACCTATTAATAGTAACATAAATCCTAAATGGAATTCCTATTATGACTAAGATTAAAATCTATTTACCATTTTGTTTAGTTAGTTACCCCTACTTTTGTTATAATAAACATCAATCCAAGAATAAAAGATATCAGGCAATCAAATAAGTTCGTGTGCTGTTTGTAATACAGATGCCATGAAAATCTATTAAGCTGTTTATTCATAGCATTTGTTTAGGTAGTGCTATCTGCTTTAGTATTAATCTATCTGGCATTTGATATATACTAATTTACGACAATTGTACTAATTTACAATTGTTTAATTCCTATTTTAAAGTAATTTAAAATGGCCACGAATAAAACTTTAATTCGAAGTTGTATTAGCATGTATGGTATGAGTATAAACTCAGCACTAAAGCAGCTGAGATTTTAGCTTGACCGACGAAGCACACTCTGGAAGACAATTGTAGAGGCAAATGTCAACGTAACCTGCTTAGAGCTTGCGCTAACGCTCAATGTGATCTACGAAACCATTTGTTTGCACCTTCATCAGCTAGGAAAGACGTGCAAATTACGAAAATGGGTCCCACATAAATTATCAAAATTAATCCATCTTATATTTTGTTTGGCAAAATGGAACCTTTTCTTGATCGGTTAATACGAGGGCTATCTAGAAAGTCGATTACGTTTTAATGTAAAAAAAAACTCAGTACAAGAAAAAAATTTATTATATACATTTGAAAGCGGCACCAAAATACTACTTTTCAACGTAGTCACCATACAAATTTAAGCACATATCATAGCAGCAAAGAAGCTTTGGAATTCCATTGTCATATAATTATCCCGCCTTAGACTTCAGCCAATTACTTACGCCCTCCCTCAGTTGCAACAAACTGCGTGAAATTTGTGGAAAACTGAGAAAAAAGTCTGTTATTGTAAATCTGCAGTTTTCTTCAACCTTTTCATCGACTTTTGCAACAATTTCATTAGTCACAATACTTGTGTACGTGTACATTAGTTCGGCAATTTTTAAACTTAATGCATCATTGACGCACTCCACCTTCAGTGATATCGTTCTTCCCGTACACCTCACACAGTTGTCGATAAACGTCAATAGGTTTACATTTCTTTGCTAACAAAAACCTTATTACAGATAGCACCTCACAACTCGCGGGATTTTCTATTGCGGAATACATTTCAAACTGTTACTGTGAAATAACGGGGAACGACACAAACCTCGCGCTCACACGGCTGGATGCCGAGTGAGCCAAGGAACGCACAGGTATCAAGATGGGCCACTGCGCACGCTCAAAGGGGAAATAAACGAAAACGTAATCGATTTTCTGGATAGACCTCGTAACTTGCGATGAAAATTAGATACTGCCCTCTAATTATAAGCGTTCGCATAATTGCTTGTCATAGACTCCCTCAATATCACGCAAAGGCTTCTTTCTACTCAAAAAATGATTTTATTGTGTATTTGGTGAGTAGCAGACGGAATGGTCTATTATAAGTTTTTGGATACGGCTCACACCATCATTGCTGCGCTCTATGCTGCGGTCTATTGTGAACAGCTTCAGGGAGTACAAACAGCACTAATCCAAAAATAGCCTTCTTCAATCAATGAAAAGAAGGTACTGTTCCTACAGAACATCCCTAGGCCGCAATAGTTGCCCGAGAAAAGATTTCTGAATTTGATTGAGAATCGGTTGCACACCCTCGTTATTCTTCGAATATTTCTCCAACCGATTATCACTTTTTCTAGTCTCTTGACAACTGTATGAGGGAAGAGAAGTTTAATACTCGAGACGATGTAATAAATGTAATCTGTCAAGTTTTTGATTCAAAATCCGCAATCACAAGATCAACGAGTGTGTTGGTAATAACTGTTTTGATGAATAGTGTATTTCTGACTTGTAATAAATTGTTTTGGGCTACAGACCTGTTTTTATACAATTAGCGACTATATCAATATATATATATAATTTGTTATTTTATTAAATACTTGGTATCATCGGCATAAAATAAAAATTAAAATTTAAAACTCGTCATTATTTCGTTTATGGTTATAAACATTTTCACGGCCTAAAATTGACATTGATAAAACTAAAATTGTAAACACTAAGGTAACTATAAAACTATACAACAATGGGGAGGATAACATATAAACATAAAATATAATAATTATTACCGAAATTTAAA
>JAHWXV010933976.1:0-10030 GCA_024586415.1 Phrixothrix hirtus | reverse complement strand
CAAATATTCATGACATCTAAATAAGGAAAACAAAATATTAAAATTTTGAAATATCTTTTCGTCTTTTAATATAACATTAGAATTTATGGCCTTTATTCCTAAAGAAATCCAATGATCAACTTAATAAAAGCCAAAATCAAACAATCGCAATTTTCTATATAATTTTTAAACGTCAAATTGACAGATAATTTCAATTATAGCTGGCCCTGATTAAAGTAGTCGTCGGCATGTTTGCCTCTGCATACAAGGTTTGCGGGTTCAAACCCGATCGAGGTTGGTAAATTTTTCAGCGGAAAAAAATTTAAATAACGTACTTTCTTCTCGGATAAGGAGCTAAACTCGTGGGTTCCGGGTCAGTGTGTTGTTTGGCAAGTTAAAAATCCTTATTAGCGATGGAACTCCCCCAGATTCGATAAAATTCTAGTAAGCATGGTGAAATGACGGTAGCAGTTGAAGCCAGAGAGTCAAGGGTGTTCGCGGGTTCCGAAATCGGAGCCAAAAAACAACAAAACAAGCGTTAGGATTTTAATTAATTTAATAGCAAATTATTTTTACAAAATACAAATTTATTTTACAAAATACTTCAATTACTAAAAATGGTGTTACGACTGAACAAAAAGTATACATTATGTTTGTTGGTTCTAATGCACAAGTGCACATCAGAGTACAGAGATACAATGTGCCAAACAAAGTTGTTTACGTTCCACAGCCTAAGTAATAGATAAAATTTGTTTGGTACTGTATCAATGAGAAAAAGGTGGGGTATACTTTAATACAAATATTTTTCCTCATTGGTTCTGTTAGTTTATCAATCCTAATTTGCTTTATTTAATTAATACATATTTCTTCATACAAAAAAATTAAATTTTAATTTTGACCTACATTGATTAAAAGTATACAAACTTGAAACTTAAAGGTGTTATTGCAAACTTTGGCAACTGCCCCACTGATGGAGTAGTTGTCAAATGTATAAGAACACTTGGTACTCCATGAAATGAAACTTGTTCAGTATGTTGTTGCCGTCGTCATCGCTGTCAGCTGATTAATTAATAGAAATAATTTTATTGCGCCGAGCGAACGCGTTTATTTGCTTTTATTTTAATGTTGATGACAATCGTACATCTACTTCGGTACCTTCTGATCTTTTGTCTTGATCTCGGCCAACAAATAATATACTTACCCATTTCTTTTGTTAAACGGTTTCTATTTATGAAATAAGCTTTTTGTTATCAACAAATACGACAGAATTAAATATAATAATTTATTACCGACTCTATAACAATAATCAAACATTATAAAATACACAAAATAAGAAATGAAATGAAAAAATTATGAATCTATAAAATGAAAATGAAATGATGCACGTAATTGTCAATAATGCAGCTTATAAAATTATATCCTTTTGAACTACACAAATATTCAATAATGGATGACATTTTATGAATAGACTTTTAAATATTTCTTTCTGGTTTTAAAATTACACAAGGTAAACTGCGTATATCAAAATTTAAATTTTTGAATAAGAAAATGAAACTAAAATGAATTATTTAAT
This sequence comes from Phrixothrix hirtus, assembly GCA_024586415.1. Lineage (NCBI taxonomy): Eukaryota > Metazoa > Arthropoda > Insecta > Coleoptera > Phengodidae > Phrixothrix > Phrixothrix hirtus. Next base: position 8,478 of record JAHWXV010933976.1, on the reverse strand, counting down.
TGAACGCGTAGTAATCACACACGAATTTAACTGCTAATGACTGGCATGTAGCTTCAATATATTGGTTTTTTAACTGATCCTTGGTACCGCTACAGATAACGGATTATATTACCCCCAAAATGATGCTGTATAAACTATTGTAGCTTGTCCTTGTGGTTGAATTATTTGTCCTTGTTGACTTGTTTCATTGAGACAGTCAGGTTTTCTGTTTCTTTTAAATACATTTTTCTAGAATTTAGTAATTTTGCCGATATTGTCATGTTCTTAAATTTTACCTAACTTGGTTATCCTAAATTAATTATTTGCACTTTTATACGCATTGCTAAGGTCTAAGATTTAATTTGTTTGAAATTCTTTAACGTTTCTTTAAATGTTAGGCATGCTGGTGCGAGTTAATTGAATTGTAATTGACGGCATCATCAATAAACACTGGAAGTATACAGTTGAACCATACAACTAAATTAATTAAAAAATCTGGTGCGAGACAATATTAGATTTTCTCTTACGAATTATAATTATGTAAATAATATCCACAAAATGATTAAAATACTATTTACGTTTATTTTGAGAATGATAATTGCAACAGTCACCGATCTAAATTACTTAACGGGATTTTCTTCGATAACTCGTTTCAACGAATTTTCTCGGAGAAACCCACTAATTCGTGTAAATAAGTATCACAGGCTTAAAAAATGGAGCCGCTTTTGAGAAAATCGCGAAAAACGAAAAAATGTTAAGAGTAAAGTGACACTTTTGATTATCCGATTTTAGTCAAAATACTACGGTTGCCTGTACGGATGATTACAAGCGTTGTTTATTTACACCTTTTCGTTCTCGAGATATCCTATTCACACACAGACACGTAGACACACGGAACAATCTCTTAAAACTTAATTTTTGGGATCCGTAAACGTGTATTCCACTAAAATTTCGACAACGAAAATTTTGAACAAAAACAATACTTTCTCTTTTTCCTATATTTCATATAGGGTAGGAGAAAGTAAAAAGTGAAATGAAAGTAGGACGTTATATAACAGTTAATGTCTCAAATTTATAAGAAAAGTTTAAAATTACGGATCTTCTAACTGTTACAATTTCATATTAGTTTTAGCGTAGCTAACAAAAGTACTAGATGAACTTTTTCGGTGGAGAAGTTGCATTATATATACAGAGTGTCCAATCTTTTGCATCTCAGCACCGACATAATGAATGCACTTTTTTATGACGGTTGCGAACTTTACCAATAGGAGATCACCTACATCATCTTCATTCATTTTTGATAAAGGCAGTTTGTCATCATTTAAGTCCCTATTATATTCAGATTCGGAACTAGTTTCTAGATTGGTTTTTCATTATCTTGGTTTTAGGAAACAACTGTGTTTTTTTATTTTTCAATTCTTAGTCTATCTTTTCTGGTATATCAGTATATACTTTGAACTTAGCAGCATTTCTTCGGTTGTTTGTGATTGACATAGGTGAAGTTTTAGTATAGGGTTGTACTTGTTCAGAGGTAATCATTTTTCCGTCTCGAATGGTCTTGTTGGAATAATTATTTATGAAAATATTATTAGTTTTGAAAGACCAGTTTCCCTGAGAACGTTGACAATGTTCATATCGTTGAACGCAGATAGTACTGATGTATCTGAAATTGTTATCTTCCTTTCAGGATATAATAGTTAATGGTGATGGAATGCCTGCGAACAGCTTGTATTGAAAAGTAAATATAAACCATTGCCTTTTAGTTAAAGTACGTGCATGGTATGTGGTAGGTAACTGCAGAACTTTGCTATTTTCTACAAAAGTTGTACATTTAGAAATCATGATTATCAACCAAAGGCAGTGTTTTTTTCGTGTGATTGATTTACATGCTTGACAATAGGCTTCAAAATGCCTTGGAGTAAACCGCTTGTTATCCAATTGTTTTACTCCTTAGAGGAAGACTTTTAGGAAGTTCATCTAATAGTTTTCAGGATGTCTGAGCCTTGAATAATATAAACTGGCAACAAAAATTCACCAAAATCATTTACAATTTCAATGAAAATTACTGGTTTCCTTATTTCAGCTGAAACAATTCCCATTTGTTTTTTGCCTTTTTCAGCAATAATCTCGATGGGTTTCTTAACTTTTGTTACGACATACCCATCTGAGTAAAAAATTCAGCTGGGAGGAAAGTTATTCTTCCCTAGAATAGTTAGGTACAGCATTTTTAAAGAAATCGTCAGCCGCTTACTTATTGAATTCTGATGTTCGTGACAGGCTAGTATTTACAGCGTTCCGTGACAATAATTTTTTTGACGAACTAAAAAGCCTCTAACCAATCAAAATCTGCTATTTTGTTAGAAATCCGATTCTGAAGCATTTCCTTTTTAAATTTTGAGCCATATTAAAGACAAGCTGATAATCAAGTTTATTAAATATTAATTTAAATCTAAACAAATATTTGTACAATGTCCCAAGCTGAATGGAAAATAAATCATCAAAGAGTATTCAACTACGATTGGCAAAGTTGCAATGGCGCGAGGCGTGGAGCATCGATAGCTTACAAGGTTGAACATTGCAGTAATACTCGAAATCAGGAATTGTGGACGCCACTGTTCTCAAGTCTTTTACTGTAGAACAAGGTTAATTTACGAGAAACATCCTGTATACACGCAAGTTCGGAATCTATCTTCAGAGGGGAGACAAATACTCAAACCGTAATGCAGATGTGGTAAATGACTTAAGCTAAAATAAATAGTATTATGCATCAAGCGTAATATTTTACGACACTTCTTGTATATAAGTAAATCTTTAATCAATTTACAACTAAGGTCGGCCAGTCTGCAAGACGCTAGAACTATTATAATTAAAGATTGTCACTGCAGAGCACCAAAAGAGGGTTCACCTTGTATATAATAAGTTATTAGATCACTTTAGAACGATAAATTACCTTACAAAAAAGTTAAACTGGCAGAGTACTACATTGGAGGCGTACTCCAAGCAAAGTTGATATTCAAAAGTGCAAAATGTAATGTATTTATATACCTCAGAACTAAAGTGCTTTTTAATCCTCTCGGGATTAAAAGAGGCATTTTAATCCCATCGTATATAATATACCACTAAATGGTTAATTTTTGTTGTTTCCTTGGATTTATTGTGTCTATGCGGGATAAATTTACTTTTCCTCCCTCGGGTACTAAAGTGAAAATGGTATCGCTTGTGATTAAAAGTGTCGCTTTAGTAATGAACACAAGTGATTAAATGTGACGTTTTAGTCCCGGATGTACAAAAATACTATTTATTTATTCACCTTTTTGCTGTCTTGCTTAATTCTTTAATTTACAAATGGATGTGCATGTACATTTTTTAAGTATCCAAGGTAGTATGCACATAATCTAAAACAAAGGAAAAGTCCGAATAATCTCTAACCTTCACTATTTAAAAAATGCACGTAATTGTTATATAGAACCTTAGACGAAAGAATAAAGCATCGAAAATTGTTGCTTCACCATGCATATAAAATTTTCAAAGTTAAATTAAAATTAAAATGTGTAAATATGAAAGTAGAGAAAATTAAGTGTTGTAAGTTTGTAATAAATTTACCTAGATAAAACAACTCCAAATGTTAAGAACAAATAATTTATGAACGTTTGCGAAGGTCAAACCGTAGATCAATATAAATAAATAAAATAGAAGGATTAGTATAAGCAAAAATGTTAAATGTAGAATTAGTAAACCCATGCAAAGAATATATGCGAGCAATTGTACTGATTAAATTATAAAATTCAGAAATACAATGATAGGTTGTTTTAAAATGAATAAAATTTTGAATTAATTAATAAATACAAGTGCTAGAAAATTAAATAACAAATATAAAAAGGTAATTTCAGTCCAACATAAGGACAATAATGTGTATAAAGGTTATTTTAAATTAAGTGAAGTGTGCGCCGTTAATTAGTATCATATGAATAAGTTATTTAATTCTATCTAAAACAAAACACTTTTTAGTTATAATAAAAATACAAGAAACATGTTAGAACCAATTAACAGTCCATTTATTGAAATGTTTGACCTAATTGTTAAATTCAAAAAGGATTGGCAAAGTATCAAACCAGGTAGAATTTTTTTTCATAAAAATACATAATGATCCTATCTATCAAAGATAGTTTAAATGAAAGTTGCGTAATTAGAAAATACTTCTATAATTCTTAAATGCATATTAGAAAAAGTATGCCAAATAATACAGCTTCCTGTGATGTAAAATGTACAAAAGTTTGAAGCTGGATATGCAATTTAGCAGTTTTCAGAAGCTAAATTCCATGTTGCCTTATTAAAATCAATATTCAACTAGATGTCCATTAGGCATGTCGTTACTTATAATATAAAACTGATTTATATTTGATTAATGATAAGTTCATAATTGATATTTTTTAGTTCATTTCATGCACTCAATAAATATTATTATTGTTATTATTATTATCTAAAATAAATACAGAAATTAATTGAAATAGAATTTTATATAAAAATTGTGAAAATTACAATTGTAATTGAAGCTTACAATTAACTACGAAAAAAGATTTAAATACTACAAGCAACTAATAATTACAGTTTTAAATGAATAAATGAAATTTATCCAGTTACCTGTAAATCTGGAATTCCAATTTTTTTTATCCAGCTGATAAATTGTTACGTTAAAAACGAGCATAACAAAAATAAATTAGGTGATTGTTTTTGTCCGGTCTAACTCATCCACGGAAGGTGGCAGAGTGACTTGGGTAAATGGACAACCAGGTCTAATGTTACTTACGAAGTTGAAAATGATCAAAAGTACTAGGTTAAATTGTTTAATAATTATTATAAGAAAGAACGTGGGCGCCACATTGTCGATCGTCTCTCGTATATCACTGCATTTCATGATCCTTTGCACACTCCTATAACTCAACAATGAAGGTTAAAAGGTAGTAAAAATTCGTCGCTAATGAGGAAGTAGTAGGAAGTAGGTAGAGCATTGTTACTGAATTGGAAAGCTTATTTTCCAAATTTGAATAGTTGTAAAAATTTAGGTTGAAGATAAAAATACGTCTTGAAAAATAAATAAACAGATGGAACTAATTGTATAAAAGAAAGATGTAATTGAGATTCTAGAATTATTTAATTTGCATTGATTAAAATCAAAGCACACAATTCTATAGTTATTCTTTTGAATAAACTTCAACTCTTTTTAATAACAAAAGTTATAAAATATTAAAGAATTTAGTATCAAAGATCAGCTTAAGGCAATTACAAATGCTAGGAGTACTCAATAATCGTAAGCCGCAACAAACATTTTGAGTTAACTTAAAATATCAGCTGAATATGAATAACTTATGAAAATTCCTCGTATATGTAATTTAAACGAAGGTTACAGAGTTTAAAACGAATAAGAACTGCTAAAAATTTACGAGTTTTTATAAGCAGTAAGCGTAAAAACTTGTTAGGTCACAGCTGCATATTACAAATACATACAATTCGAAAAATAATCAAATTCGCGGAGTTCGTAAATTTCTTTCAGTATAAATAAAAACCAATAGAGTAATTCCAAATTGAGTTTCTACTCATCTGAGTATTATTTAACGTAATTATAAATTATTAATTTATTTCGTGTTGCAGCAGGAAATTGAGTTTAAATTTGCCTTTTATAACACAAATTAATTTTGAATAAAGTTTGAAGCTTATAGAATTTCTCTGTACAATACGGCAGAAATTATAGCAAAAGCTAATGATAAATTAAATTGCTGCGTACAGGTATGTTTAGGTTAACTTTTAGTTATAACAATAAAATATAAAGAGAATATACAAATTGACTATAACGTCATGCTAATACATTTTGGAATTAGATATGAAAATATTAAATCGAAGTATTTTATCATTAACTTTAAAACTTATTACTATTACAGTCATAAGTAAATTAAATGTAGCTTCATATAATAACCAATACTTCTTAATTTAGTAAACCATTAACATGGTTGTTTAACAATTATACAACAAGATGCAGAAACCAAATTAAAAATGATAAGAAAAAAACTTAATCGCTCACGATCTAGCTAAGCGGTCGGCGGGATTCTATCAAGGAATTGACTTTTTGCGTTCATTCTAGGACATGGCAAGTGAAACGGGCTGGCTGTGCTTTTAACCCGGAACGAATGGTAGTAACTAACCCCCTGAACCGGCTAGTAGCAATCATAAGGTTAGCAGAAACATCGGAGGTTGGTAGTATAAAAGATATCCCAGCAAACTACTATAAAAAAATGAACACGGTTCGATATTAGAATTCAACAAACAAAATACAAATTAATGATCATACCTTATCTTGTGATGAGTATTCACTCAGAACAGCACACTATATAATATTTATATAAAGTATGTAGGCGTCGCCAGGAAGTTGATGTTCTCAGCACCTTCAGACCTTCAAACAATTGAATCGCGGCGTACGCGATACAAGACAGTATTGTGTTATGTACAGCTAAAACGCGAGTAAATGTAGGCAACACACACGACTATATCCATAGGACCCTATACCCAAATTATTTAAATTAAATGAATTTAAATACTAAATTAACGCTACAAACTAATTTAAAACAGCCATTAAAGAAAATGCTGCTTGTATGTACATCATCGAACTAAAATTCGTGGGACGTGACTACCGATCGTGAATATTCGTCGTTCAAGATAACACACAATATGTTTTAAATGATTGATGCTATTTTATATTTGTTTATGGTCTTTCGCTTTAAAATCCAAATTATAACAAATTGTAACTACATGTTTAATAAGTATTGACTGAATTCAGCCAAAGAACTCAAGACTTGGAAATATATTTTGCTAACAAGAGGTTACGTAACTATCCAAACGTAAGATTTTGATACATAGAAATTAATGACTAATATTCCTTTTGTCTTATTTATATTCACGAATTTTTAATGAATTTTAATTTTCTTATATCAAGTAAATTCAATTACCTAAGGTTAATCGAATTTTAATAATTAATGTATGTTGGAGTTTTGGAATTTTTCAGGTATGTTATTATATTTAAATATTATACAGAATATTTCAGTAAATTTTATCATTTTTATACAAGGTGAAGCCGCAAAGACAAGACATGTATTTATATGTGTGTGTGTGGTTGCCTTCATAAATTAAAGTGTGATTGGTTCTCGTGATTTTATAAAGAGTACGATAGGTTGCCGTATATTTATAGTATGCATTGTGGGTTGCATTTTGTGGAACATAAGTAAAATAAGTTTTCGTTATCTCTTAGACAGCGCATATGATAATTAAAATTTAACTTACGAATTAATATATTAATTGATACCCGAATAAACAATTTTTCACATAAACTTGACAAAACACAGGGTGGATCAATTTTGCATAAAATTTAAACTTGAAAAAACAATCTAATTCAAGATTTATACTTATATTTGGCGCCCAACGTGGAACAACTTTAATCGGTCCACATTATGTGATGCCTATTGTGTTAGTTTTGAACAACTCTTTTCATTTCAATTTTTTTAGTAATTACTCATTTTGAAATTGTATTCGGAGCACTGAAGCTTACAAATTTTAAAAAATTTGTTTGCTGTCTTCTAAATATTTTTTCAGACATAGAAAGAATTAAAAAATGCTGCTAATAATTTTATTTCATTCCTCACGTACAAAAGTAAATTAAAACTATTACTATTTGAATATCTTTTATTATCTTGTGATGATGAAGTTAATCTTTAAATTTGCAACTGCCATACAAAAATTTGTTTTTAATGGCTACTTGATCAAAAATTACTCATATCAATTCGTTACCTTGAGTAACTCAAAAACCATTGCATTTATGTATAGAAATACTTTATATGGATTGAAATAGGATTAATTCTTTACCACGATAAAAAGATATGCAAGTCCTATTTAAAAAAATTAAGTTTTTTGTAATTTTTAAAGTTGTAAGGGGTCTCATTATCTTTCCCCTGCAATGGATTTTCAAAAAAGTAGTTAGGCAGTGATATACCATATTGACAAGTGGTTGTTCATTAAAAGTTTCATAACTATGCCTTGTTTCAGTTTGGAGATATTCAGTTTTATTGAACCACAGAACCAAGAATAATGTTTTTCTCGAAAACTGTATAAATTAGGTGAATACTTTTTCAATAAAAACTATAGTAAATTTGATTTAAAATTAGAATATGAAATAAAAATAACAAAGTCGAAGGCAATTTCCGGTATAACAGGAAGAGCTTCCATCTGGAAATTACTTTTAATAAATAGAACAGGTAACATAAGACAACTTCCTAAAGTTTGGCTTTAATTCATTTTAATTTTCTAGATACTTCTGATAGTTCAGAATGAGATACCCTGTGTCTCAAACTGAACAGCCTATTAGATGAATATACACACACAAACACATGAATACGCACACGCACACGCACACGCATACGCACACACACACGCACACGCACACGCACACACACACAC
>JAHWXV010933974.1:0-20490 GCA_024586415.1 Phrixothrix hirtus | reverse complement strand
TGGTAAATGTAAAATATGTTCTAAAAAATGTGTTTTTCATTGATATTTTTAAGAATGTCGAACTTCAAAAATTAATTTAACAAAAACCATTAATCCAAAGTGGCTTATATTCGAATATATAATTTATTGGAAATTATTATATAGTTTTAACAAATTATAATGTTATCCGGTTATTAATAACGAAATTACAATCAATAATTGCGAACGACTTTATTTCGCTCATTTGAAGAGATATTCAAAATACTCTTTCTAATCATTATACAGGTAAAGAAATTAACACGTAAGAAGAAAATATCTACTTAAAAGAAAAATTTTGAAAACCTGTAGACATAAAAAAGTTTATGCAAAAGAGCGCTCGGGAAACATTCCGCGAGGGGAAGACGGGATCATAAACCAAAGCGACACTGTGGGTGGATAATGTGTTTCAATGATTCAGAGACTGCTATTACTCAGAAGCGGCACAATAATAAAATTGTAAAGAAACTCTACCTGTATGTAATTATTTATTTCTAACTATTTATATATGCAAGGTATAACAAAAATTTATTTATATCATAGGTATGCGTTTTTACAATTTATAGTAAAGCGTTTTAAAAACTACAGTAAACAGTACAATACTTCGGTTTGATTCTTTATCAACATCCTTATCAACGAAATCGGTTGGTATTATTGTAACCATCATAATATGTTTACATTATTACGCAAAGAATAATTTCTTATAACAGAGACATGTTTGCCGCTTACCTCAGAATGACCTTCAATTCGCTTAGCTACGAATTAACTCATCGACAGCAGTTATTTGCATCTTTTTCAAAATCTTTCCCTTTCAATTATAAGACAACTTTTAATAATTTATTAAAACTAATTAACTTTTGTTGTTCAAATAATGTTAATAGATCTTGTAAAAAATAGAGAAACTACAAGTACTTCCTAAACTGTAATATACACCATCACTTTTACAAGGTTTTAACTGTATACTATTCCAATTTCGTTAAATTTTGTTCACCAATAACAAAGTTATAAACTTTTTAAAATAAGCAGTCTGAGAACATGCCAAATTATTGCACTTTTTTGTAAAAAATTTATAACATTTACGAAATGACTTAAGGTAACAAAACGAAACTTCACAATTATAATAACAAATCATTTATTGATGAGCTATAAAAATTACACAAAAATTGGCCTCGCCGTTTTTGAATAAACTGATTTGAAAGTGAACCGCCAATACTTATTATTTTAATAGTAATCTATCCTAATTATTTTTAAATTACATATAACTTTTAATAAAATTAATAATTAGTTTCTTATTTCTAATTTTAAATTTGTAAATATTTGAAGGTATAGTTTTGGTAAACATGTTTGAATTAGCTTTGCATTTATTAATAAATAAATATATACGTCTGCTACTAAATAATATTTAATACGATTGCAATATTAAGAAAGTACATCACTCCGTGACGAACTGTCATTATTGCGTTTGGCGTGTGAATTGTGTTTATGCATTTAGTTACTATGCTTTTTCTATATTTACTTGAATTTGATTATAAGTACATAATGTTGCTACATTGTAACCGGATGAAACGGTACTACGTACCTTCAGAGGGTCAGATAACGTCAAATTTCAGACATTACGATTTTGCATAACCAACTAAGGAAATTGAAATAGTTCAAGTGGGTCTAATTGAGGGACAATGTCAATAGGCATCGATAAATTAGCCTTAATTTAGGATGGGCGCCACTTCATCTTTAGACAGATTTAGTATACAGAACTGAGGAGTAAAGGCAAGAGTTCGAATTCTTAATATGAAATTTGACTATTATCTTACCTATCTAAGTATAACATTGTAAAATATGACGTCGTATGCAAAATTTGTTTCTGAATCAATTGGTTTGAATAAAATGTGGCATTTTATTATACATGGTTTCCTCAGGAGTCGCCATTTCAATTTAAAAATTTGCTGACCATACGAATTGTGTCCTATGGTATCATGGACATAGCCTGCAAATTTCATATCATATAACTTGGGGTACCTCGTAAATTGAAGTTAAAAATTAAAAATATACCTAAAAGCCCTAAATGTACTAGATTGTGCATTATTTAAACGAATTAAAACACTTAATTAAATTAAGAGTGATTCCGAATTGTTAATACTTGTGTTTAAAATACCAAGGAAAGCCTCTGACATTTTTGCCTTGCCTGAGATACATCGAGAATAAAATAGAAATGTTACCTAGCGAACCATAGGGATTCAACTTCGTATAATATAATTTAAATATACTTTTGTTCAAAATTCTGATATATTTTGTGAGGTTTATAAATTATTGTTTATATTTTTACTAAAAATGTATATAACTGCTTTAGAATGAATTACACTATTTATTTATAGTTTATATTAACGATGTAAACTTTATTAACAAAATTGTTTTTAATAGCCTTTGAGCTCATCAGATATAATAGATTTGAAGTACAAACATGGCATGGCCACTCTTCATATTAACGAAGTTTTCCCAGAAGATGAAGGAGAATATGTATGTACAGCATCGAACTCAGTAGGAACAGCAACAACCAGTTGTCAATTGAAAATCAAACGTAAGAATAATTGCAATTTGGTAAACTAAAGTCATGTAATTGTAACTGTTTTTTTTTATATCGTAGCGATGTCTAGTGCTACCGGAGCAAAATCATCTAGCACAGATAATCCTCCAAATATTGTAGATCATTTGCAGTCTGCATTTGTGAAGGACGGTGAATCAGTAACATTATCTTGTCGCATAATTGGAGCTAAAAAGTTTGATGTTATTTGGCTTCACAATAATAAAGAAATAAAACCAAGTAAAGATTTCCAATACACTAACGAAGCCAATATTTACAAGCTCCACATCGCTGAAATTTTCCCAGAAGATGCAGGTGCATACACTTGTGAAGCCTTTAATGATGCAGGTGAAAGTTTCAGCAGTTGTACACTGAATGTGCAAGTACCCGGAGAGCCATCTAAAGCACCTGTGTTCAAAACATTCCCTATCTCCGCTACTGTAGCAAATGGAGAGATGGCCTCATTCCAGGCCGAGACTGAGGACGAACCTCTACAAATAAATTGGCTCAAAGATGGAAAACCTATTAAGGAAAGTAGTACTAAATATCGATTTACAGTAGATGGAAAACGTTATACATTACAAATTATGTCTTGCGAATCTACCGATATTGGTCAGTATCAAGCCAAGGCTATTGGCAAAAAAGGTGAATCATTTGCCGCCTTTTCACTCAACGTGGTTAATTCGGGAGATTTATAATACTCTGAGTAGTAAATTTATATAAATGAACGAACGACTTATTTTAGCGAGAATGGCATTTTATGTATAATATGTTGTGTATAAGCCTAATACTTTTAAAATTTATATTAAAATGAATCGACTTGAGACTTGTACACTACTATTAAAATCTTAAAATTATTTTTGAACTTCATTTAAATTAAGTGTGTATTAGTCTCCAAATTTGGTTAATTTTACGTGTCAATTGTTAAGTCAATTTAATTTATTTTCATTCGCTTTCTTATGATAAAATTAGCATCACAGTACACTAATATCTATAAAAGTATTAGTGTGGAAGCGCTTATAGTAATTATATCATTGTTACATATAGCGATGTATTACTTAAAGTTAAAGTAACAGGAACTGCACATTGCTTACGCAAACCAAATCCATATGTTATATTATTTAATAGATACATATACGATAATTTATTTGTTTTTTTTAAATATTTTAATACCTTACTCCTAAAGTTTTTCTTTTTGGGCATTTTACAAGGAGCATTCTACATTTTGAATCTTTTTCTATACGTTACCTGTTTTTCCACGTATAAAACACAGGCAAGATTTTTAATAAAAAAAAGTAAAGAAATAAATTTTTTTTTTAAGAATTAAAATTGTTATAATTGCAAGGAACACAGATAAGTACTTAACAGAAACGCACTACTTGAATATTATAAAATTAAGAAACAGTTCTCAGGATATAAGATTCGTGTTTAATTTAGATCTAATTACACATTGAAAAAATACAAACATGTTAATTAAATGGTTATCTATAATAATTCGTTAATTAAAACATTTTTAATGTACCTGGAAGATTTCAAGAATATCTATAACATTATTTATCGACCATCAATATTTTAGACGCTGATTTACATATAACCTTACCCGTAAAAGCCTCAGGTATGTATATAATTATATTTAAAATTTAAGAGATACTCTAGATAGAATTTTAAGAAATTTTAATATAAACACATTTTTTATTTTAATTTTTTTAACCTTACGATTATCATAGTTCTATTGTTTAATGACATTGGAAAGTCAGTTCAAGAAACTAATGGATCTTGAATACCACAGATCTATGAAGTGTTTACAGTTTACCCGGGTTAATTTTAAGTTAGGTTATTTATTTTAAAATCATCTTATAACTTGATTTTAATTGCGCAACTATATTACAAAACATTATTTTGTGTTTTGTAGGTATAATTAAATAATTTCATTCATAATGACTGCTGTTTAAACAATATATTCTTTACAGAAAACACAAAATTACAAAGAGATATAGAATAATAACCTTATAACTGTTATAACATTATCAATTATTAAATATGTGTAAATAAATAATTCACAACTTTGATGTTAATCTAGCACAATTATCTGCTAAACAATATGTAATTTGGATTTGAAGTTAATAAGAAAATTTTAAACCATAATGGCACTTTTCAAATAGATTAAAGCATTTAGACTCAATGTCTATAAAGTTTTAAATTATGACAAAATATTCGCATTTATCTTTGCAACGTTTGAAATGTGAAGTAATGAATCACTCTTGAGAGGTGTAGTACAATACCAGATTGCAAGGGTTAAACTCTATATTACTACACTAACCCTTTGCAACCTGGTATTGTACTATACCTCTCAAGAGTGATTCATTACTTCGCGTTTTAAACAAATAGACTATAGTATGACCACAATTAATTTATCATCATATATAATAAAGAAAAAAATATTAAGTAAAATTAAATATTTTATCAAATAAAACTAAATAACTGAAGATTGTTATAAGTAATAAGAATACATGCATTTTTATCTCGGTAGGTACAACCCATTCCTGTTAAAAAATTTCTGGTTCAAATATACGTATGCTGATTTAATAATTTATGTGTATACTATTGTAAGTTTATTAAGAAAAAATAACTCTTCTAGCATCCACTATTTGAAAATGCAGAACAGTTCTATTAGATTCGAAAATTTGAAAGCAAAATAAGAACGAAAATTACCGAATTACAAGTTTTGCGTTCTTATACAGTTTAATCTTGCTATTTATAAAATAAACATTAACGACTTTATATTTCAGATCGATCATGGATGCAGTAGACGTTTCTATAACATTTGTATTTTGCGATACAGGGCGTTTCATACAATATGACATCCCTTTTATTGGTTGTAAGTAGACCCTACAGACACCCCAATAAATGTAAAATTAAAATCAATACGAATATAAAAGGGTCCTTTTTTTACTAAGTATGTCCAACGAGCCGCCTATTGTTGCATTCAGACTAAAACTATTAAACCATTCATAAAATTATAACTGACCTACCTAACAGTATCAATTTACAGTAACATACACTTTTACAGCTGTAACAGGCACATTGCGATTCGTTTACTGCAATAAATAACAGGATAAGGGGATTACCCTTTCACACAATTGAATGAATTTAGAAATAATGTATACAATTTTATTAACAATTTTGAAGAAGTTATTTATTAATAACTGATAATTAAAAATAGAATTTAGTCATGCATCGTTCTAAGAAAATGTGTTTAAATGTAAAGACGGCTTAAGCAATTATTTATTGACATCTTTTTAATTTTACTCCTAAAAATTGATTTTTATTTCTGAAATTGTGTGACATTATCCTATATCTAAAATAAAATTACTTTAAGCACTTTGATGCGTTTTAGATTTTTCTAGTTAGTTTTGTAACAGTATTCAGAGGAACGGCACAATAATTTTCTGAATTGGACTTAGAATAATCAAACATTGTTTCATACTCTGTTTCAAAAGCAATTTTAAAAAAAGTGATATTAGAGGAATATTGTAATAGTTGATATCTTTAAAACAATCTTATTGATCAGACAATGTAATTAATTGACTTACGTTTTAAAACTTTCAAAACAGCTTTCCCTAACATTTTCTTCGGATACATAATTAATTACCTAAATGGCCAATTAGATTGTCTTAAAAATTTCAGCTACGTTATTACAAATTCCTTTAGTATCATATTTGTGAAATTGCCTTCCAAACTACAAATAATTAAAAATGTTAAAGTATGTTAATTCGCCTACAGATTTATTTCGCTTAATCTAATTTTTCATTTTACAGTTTTTAAATCCATATTAATTGAATCATACATCTGTAAGTGCTTCATTATTACAGACTTGTACACAATTTTATTAACATAAAAGCACCAACCAGTTAAATACGGTTTAGATGGGCACAATTTGCGATTTAGTTTTCATTATTAAAACACTAGTTAGACAACGAAACGAATCTAATAACTGACATAAATTGGCATCATTTCGTTTATCAAGATGTGGGTCATTGACATTTACAAAAGTGTATCTTTTATAGTCTTGTTTTTATGCGTCTGCTTCGAAATAAGCACGTACAATTCTGTTCTACTAAGAAAATGTTTATTTAGTAACAAACACTTACTCGATGATATTTGTATATTTGAAAGCATATGCATAGTCGACTGGTCATTATTAAAAAACGGAATTTTTAATATTCGTATTTTATTTAATTTTACGCTTATTGGAGCGTATATAGGGCCTGCTTTCATCCCTTAAAATGAATGTTATATTATATGAAACACCCTGTATACAGTATGTCCACTTTACATGAATACTACCCGTTATTTTCTTTATTATTAACAGTATCAAATTATTTTTTTTGAATACAGAATATCAGACATTTCGAGTAGAAAATGTTTTGCCTAAAGTAAAAGACTAACTTACTGCGATGTAAAATATACGACCAAATCAAAAACCAGTATTAACTATTTTTTGATCAAAACAAGTTATTAAGAAAAGTTCTTCATAATAACATAAAACGGCTAAATAACAAGTTGTATAAAAAAAATATTCGTTTTCATGAGTTTACAATAATTGTTGTTTTGTGATAATTGGCATCAAGAGTGACATGCAACAATAAAAAATAGTTTAATTTGCTATTGTGTCAACAAATGTCAGTAATTGTTAATTGAATATAACGGCTGAAAAACACTTAAGTATCGTCTAAAAGGTTGAACTGATAAGAATTGTTGGCTTTAATGCACGTACATATCGAAAACCTGTAAGAAAATTCTACAATAGATATCCAGATCAACCGGAAATTCATCATGGTACTGTTGCTGCAATTAATAATTTATTTAATAGTATCAGGACCATCGTAAAAATAAGACGAGAGTTAAGCGATAACACATACGTAGCCAGTTATCGTGGAAATTCTAAAAGTAGCTTGAGAGACATAGCCTTAGGTTTAAATTTATCAAAAAGTAAAAGATAGCCACATCTTCGCTGTCATAAGCTAATATTATTCAAGCCTAAATTCTATACACTTTTTACACCGATGAAGATGCTTTCACATCTAATGGCGTAGCAAGTTCCAAGAATTCTATATATTAGGGCAACAGAAAACCCGCAATGGATAATTAATTGCAAAATGCATTGTTCTGAAAAAATAAATAATGGTGTGGCATTCTAAACGATAGAATTATTGAACCCTTTTTCTTTTTCGACTTTTTCGAACTTTTTCGAACTAAGGGGAAATTAGCATTTCTAATTGGATTGAGCTTCAGTTCATAACGATCGCGATGGGTTACATGAAAGTTTTCCTCAAAAGTGCGTGGATCGTAATAGCCCCGTAATTGAGCCGCCGAGATATCTCGATCTGTCAACACTTGATTTTTTATAGGGCAAAATAAAGCAAAAAGTCTGCAAAACACGACCTATAAATCTTGCAGAGCTTAGCAAGAATACTTGTCAAAAAATTTCTTCGCCAAAATTGAAAAATGTATTATATTCAATAATAATATTGTTAAACAAAATATTATTTAATGCTATTGTATCCAATTATTTTTAGTTAAAATAATTAACACGTTTTAAATTTTGCCACTTTAATATATTCAACACCATTATTGCTAACTTAGAAAAAATTATGATATAGATGAATGCTTTTTTAAGGAACTTGATATTTAGTCATTTTATATGATTCTGAATAACTTTTCATAATAGCTTGTCATGAACATATAATCGCTTGTACAGTTTTTCAATTTTTGTCGTCTATCTTTAATGTCAGTAAATTAGTTTGTTTCCTAGCCAAAATATTTTCTATTTAAAACGTATAAGTTCCGAAGTCCTAGGTTTAAAAAAAATATTTGATGCTGCGACAATAAAGAAAAATCGTTGTAACTGAAACGCCTATTGATTTTTCGTTGTTTTGCTCTTCGTTCTTCAAAAAACTCTAAAAGTAAAGTATGCGCCACTCTCACCTATGTTCGAATTGGACTATAAATGATATGGTTTCGTAATTTGCATTTTAGATCAATGCCATCTGAAAGCAAGTACAAATGAATATCGAAATAATACTTTAACATAAATCCAATGATACATTACTATTATATTTCTTAATGTCGAGCGTTGATATACAAACTAGAAAAAGAAATTAATTAATAATAATAATAGGCAGCTACTCGCTTCATAATTTTTATTAATATTTTAAGGGGTTACATGGGTTTCGAAGGTTGAAGAAAGCATACGCTTAATATATTTTTTTAACATAACAAAAGAATTATTTTATTCAAACTTTTGATCATATAAAAGAACAACATTGAACAATATTTTGTAAAATTCTCTTTTAAAAATTTTGAAAATTTAGCCGTTGAGACCTGGTTTCCGGAGACTCCTCAGAAAAAAGTATCCTCGTGGTGGTCAACATAAATCATGATAGCTTTACCTGAAATCAAAAAAACAAATATTTTCTGTTAGTAGGTGAAGCTCATGATTGAACGAAAGATTAAAAAAATTGAAATTTGAATTTTTGACAAAGTTGTATGCAAAAATGTATAATTTTCGGTAAAATCTACACCATGTATTGACTTGTAAAATAAGTTGTGACCAAAGAAAAAAACCCTTCAGTCAATCACTAGTCAATCCTATCTAGAAGAAGTGTGCAAAATTTCAATAAGATCGCTCGATTAGTTTTTGAGAAGCTGGTCCACCGACTTAAAAAATTGGGTTTTGAGAAGAAAGCAATTAAAGTTTTAAGTAGCGATAAAACGATAAATTTTTTTTGTAATTTACATGGAATTGTCGATTCTCGCCCCATAAAGTAAAGGTCTTGCTGTAGCTGCAATGTCCAGGGCATCCTTTTACTCCTGTCTGAGACGAATTCTTGCCTCTCTAGTCCCAGCCTCAGCTCTTTTCTCGGCTATGAGTACGCGATATTCATCTTTCCCCGTATACTTGTGATTATTTTGGCCAAATTTTGTATCCATGCGATTCAAAAAAATTAATAGAGCTGAGATTCCTTCATTAAAAGTGCAAGCAGCGATTAGTGCAGAAATTTCAACTATTTTTGAACCAGCAGGAAGTATTTTTAGAGTGGTTTTCCGAGTTAACTGGTTCAGACTCTCACTATTATTTTGCGTAAAGCCACCTACACATCGCTCTAAAAGCACATCCTTGCTAAGTTCGTCATAAATGAACTTGATAAAGCATCACTCGACAATAGAACGCAATCGTGCTTGAATGATGAGAGAGCATTTGTAGCTGAATCACGCTGCCAAGCGCACTATGAATGTGAAAGAGTATCGTCGTCCGTGTTTCTCTATTGACCTTTAAGTTTTTTACTGGCGAAATATGCATCGTCGAGCTCTGCCGTTTTAAGATGAAATGTTTGTTTCCTTTTTCGTGTCCTATCTTTTCTACTAACACCCATGGCTCGATCATCTCTTCTAACTTTATCCGGCTGCATTTTGCAAAAAAATCATAACGCACACGTATAACCTCAATGACACTGAGAACCAAAGCGAACGAATCGAGAGAAGCGAACGAGATTGACAGAAAAATAACAGCTAAGTAGCTACCTCGGTATACCTACAACACTCTCGGCCAGTTGATCCTAATGAAAGGCGTTTCAAAGGCTCTCTCTCTCCTAGAGTTTTAGTCTGATTGATTTGAAACTTTGGGAGAATATCCTTGATATGTTGTACTATTATATAAAAAAATAAATAAACAATGAATTTTTTGAAATTTCAAAATCCATGTAACCCCTTAACATAAAGGCATTGTTTCGCAACAGATATACCTACTTAAAAGAGAAACTCCACAATGACGGCGAAGTAAATCCCTCCGCACACAACATAATTAATTGTATTGTTGTTGTTTTGCCGAATACTGACCGAGTATCGTGGTCACTGTGTCGATCAATGGTATTACATTGAAGTGTTAATTGACCATAAAATGCGTGACAGAAAATAATGTGTACGAACAAAACTTGCCCAAACTTCCTTTGAGCGAAGCAGTTATTGACTAACAATCGCATTGCAGTGGTGGAACGTTACCTGTCTTTGTTTGATTTAGTACCCTGTGATTTCTCTTACTTTCAAAAAATTGCACTGAATTTTAGTCAGTGGAATAGGTAACGATGAGCATGGCGAATTAATTAAAGACGTGACAGTTAATAAGTGCTACTTTAAATAACGTAAAAAGCATATATAGATAGAAGTGGGATTATATTGAAGCTGATCATAATTGAAATTTTCAAATATATCATACAAATCCTATTTTGAACTGATAAATTGTGATCGTTAAATTTCCAATTATGGTAGGCTATGGCCATTCATAAATATATTTTCATAGCTGTGTTTAATGTATCCATCAAAAGGTCATAGTGTACCCTAATTGGAAATTTAAACGATCGCACGTTATATTAATACTAAAGTTTATTCCATAGATACACAACGTTATAATTTTAACTATAAAATCTATATTCCAGTTCAAGTTCTGCGCTGTGAATTGCGCAGACTCAATATTAATATTACTTGTATGAAATACAAACGAAATTCGAGTAACGAGTAACTGCTGTAAATGTATAATTTACCTTATCAGTGAGTTGGGTTTATCAGTTACTTGACAGTAGATATATTTTACATAATATAGTGAATCACATTTTCTTTGCTTTGAGCAATAAGGGATGTTGTAAAATAATATATACTTCTTTAAGGAGGAGTATCTTGAGGACTTGTAGAATACCAGAAAAAGAATAAAAAATTCTTTTTTATATTTCAAGTTTTCTTTAAAATTCTCTATGCTTAATACAACATCTTCCTTGTGATAATAGAATTAAATGAATAAATGTAGTAAATATTAAAAACAAAATTTTGAACTCAAGTATTACGTTTCTTCTCAATCTGTTTATTGATTGTGATGGGTTAGAATGCCAATACGTGTTTTATTATACACTGCCAATTTTCGGAAATTTCTTCTTAAGAAAGACATGCTTTTTATAAGAAAATAATTATTATAAGGAAATGTTAAAATACTTTCTGTTGTATTTTTCGTACTGATCCAAATATTGAAATAGAACACTAGAATAAAATTAGTTCTTTAGTAATTATACTTAACAATCTGTTAACATTTGGTAATATTAAATATTGTAGAAATATTCACTAGTTACAAGTTTATTAGATCGTAATATTTAATAAACAAGGTATTGTCCTAAACTACGTAGCGTATTAAAAAAATGCGTTAGCTTTCAGTAAACGCCATCTAAAATATTAAAAGTGCTCATTTAAGAGCTGAGCAATTTTCAGTGTAGGATTCTTGTGTCGTCTGCTTAGTAAATATTAATCTGTAAGGCTCCGGGTTAATTTAAGTAATTAATCACATCTTAAACATAAATAAAGAAGAAATGAAACATACAAGACCAATATGAGACAGATCTAATCGCCTTTTTACAAATTACAATAAATATTAAACAATAATATTAATAATAATATCCATATACTGAACAATTATTAATAAAAATGCAAAATACAATCAGCAATTAATTTCTTTGAGAATATAAAAATTCTAATATGTTAATGTAAATAAAGTAGAAATGTAATAAATTTACAGTTAATTATACGAAATTATCAGCAAAATTGAAGTCTCACAAAAATTATTAATAATTAAAATGAATATATTCTTACAACCATATGTAAATGCATATACATATATGAACTGCAAAAGATGTGGACTAATGCTGTTCAATCCATAGACGATAGTTTCAAACGTCGTGCTCCATAAAGATATTCTGAAAGTGTGCATAAGTAGTTGTTTCTAACCAAAATATAAATTATAATCAAATATTAAACCTTAGCCGTGGAAGTAATTTATTTATTTTCAAAAATTGGCGATTCAACAATCCCTTTATGTATTATTAAGTCTCTGATTTAATTATATCAAGATGAATAAGAGAATCAGAAGAATATTAAGTGAAGAGTAAATGAATATGAATTTCAAATCCCAAAAATATGTTTTATTCGGATTAAATAATTAAATGTTTGGTTTAAAAATCTCAAAAAGACATAATTCAAACTGAATTAAATAACCAAATAGTTTAAATTAAGGTAGATATGAATAACCTCAAATTTTAGTTATTATGCTCAAATTTTGAATGCATTCCATTCTAATTTTGAACTTTAAAAAGTTAATAGATCAATTTCCGATATAAATAATAAAATGTGATGTATATGACTCTAATAAGCCTGTAACAAACTAATTAATTGTTTTAAAAGTCTTTATTTATTTTCACCCACTTATATTTCTATCTACGCGTATTCAATTTAATATTTATTTTAAAGTACACCAGTAATAGCGGTTAAATTCCAATGCCATGACTCACTGCAGTTGCCTTTAATTTATTTATCAGTTTCAGTAACGAATCATGTTCCAAAATCTTCTACAAAATTATTATTATCCCTAATTTTGTTACACAGTCCCCTCCTTAAGACCTTTGCGTCCCATAACAGTGACCTTGGACTTCAGTTTTGTGATGATCCTACCTTTGTCTGCGAATTCCAGAATCTGTACTGCAGTTCACACTTGCAGCTCCATTTCTTGTAAAAATGGCAGTCCACAAATTTCGTCGTTGGTGGAGTTCCTCTTGGATTCCAACCATACACCAGGATGGTGATTTGAGTGTCTCGAAATACTAACATGTTACGTACCATACACTAGTTAAACTGGTCTATACCATAACCGAGCTTTGGCACGTACGATTTTCTACCAGCACTGGTACATATTTGTTTCCTTAGGTCCCTTAATGCTATTCACAAATATTCATAACGCAGGACAAGCTTTCGATACGAGGTAGTAAATATTTCGCATACCTTGGCGGTAGATGACACGCCTTCGCAATTTCTAGCATTGTTGTTATATTTATTCTACGCCACCCTACCTTTTTTTAAATTCAACTGCAATGCCACATGACATTAGGCCATCTTTAGAGGTACAATGAGCCAAGTGATACCTACTCTTCTCTGGTACATGAAACAGATTTCTGTATTCTTCAAAGGTAATTCCAAACCCAGCTTTGCGGGGCCTCGAATGGGTTGACATGAACCAGTGAATAACTGTTAACTGTTATTAGCTGATATTTCTTCTAACGCAACATGGTTCGCCCTTCGTTCACATTCTTGTTGTTTTCGTTCTGCATTCCTCTCAGCGTATGGTGCCAAACGTTTCCTGATAAATCCATTATTCCGAATATTACATCTTTGAACCTTTTTATAACTCTATACGGACCTTACCACGATCGTTGCAACTTGCGAGATAGATCTCATCGTCGTTGAGGCTGGTATAACCAAACCAAATCATTGGGTTGAAATCTTTCCGCTTTGGAGCTTACACCATAGTATAATTTCATTCAATCGCTGACAATTTGGATGTTATTGCGAACTCTTGCATGAATTGAATATAGTTTCCTTCGAAGACTTTCGCCATTCTATTTACAGCAAGCTTCTCCTGCTACCAAACTCCAAATCACAATGTAGTCTAATTTCGCGGCCAAAAAACACTCCAAGGGGAGTCTTTCCTATCATGTCGTTTCATTTACGGCTGACTGATATGCCATCAAAAACAAATCTAAATACTGGTTTCCATCTCTTTTCCAGATATGCTTCCATCGTCCGTTTGTTTCTGGAAACGGACTAGCCATATGGATTGCTAGTCTACCAAATAGGCTACTTACATTATATTATCTTATCAGTCATTTTCGCCGTAAACATTTTTGGCATCACTTCTTAACATCATTCTTGTAATTTATCTAATAAAATCGTTTACAGGCCTGTTTCAGAGTTTTATTTACTCCAATAAACCCTCATTATGGATCACCATGCAGTTGTAGTAAAACTTCAACTACTCTGTTCTTCGGAACCACTAATCGCATTTGCCTTTTACTTGAGACAATATTTTCCAGAATTCCTATTAAAAGGCCATCCTCAACCTGTAAAAAAAGCCATTGAGATCAATATACTTTAAAAACGGGTTTAAATAGGAAAACTTCCTCCCTTCCCGGTATTTGATCTTCATTCTTCCATTTTAACACCTTTAAATCATAGTCACTTTCTCGATCTTGCTTGACACCACCCGGTTTCTAGTCACCGTTGACTACGTTTGATTCCTACTGACAGCCGTGTTTGAAACCTTCTGGGAAATACTGTCTTGATAAACCTTCAGCGTTTAGATGATTTCTTCTAGCACGATACTCAACTTCAAAGTTATACCCCTGTAGCTGTTCCATTCATCTCGCTAGTTGGCCTCTTGGATTGTTAAACTGTAATAGCTATTTCAGGACTGTATGAGCGGTTCTCAATAATAGATTTCCTCCATAAAGGCATTTGAAACAGTGCTCAACAGTCTTTATCATATATAGCAAGTCTTTGCGCGTAACTAAATAGTTCCTTTGAGGATTGGACAAAATTTTGTTGAAATATCCAATTACTCGTTCTTGTTCACCTTAGATTTTCGGCAGAACTGCGTCGATCAAAATGTCGCTAGAATCAGTATCCTCCATTCTAGGGTAACTGAGTATGGATGCGATTATGAAAGTTCGTTTAAGTGTTTCAAATGACTCCTGGTAGCTATTGTTTTATAAATACCATTGAACCCCTTCAGTAAATCTTGTAAGGGCTTTTGCGATATTTGCAAGTTCACGTACAAATCGAGGTTAGTAAGTACATAACCACAAAAAGCTTCGTAGTTCATCTTTATCCTTTGTTATGGTCGTTCTCTTACAGGCTAAAGTCTATCTAGGTCAACTGCCGCGCCTTTTTCGGAAATCCCATGACGCAAGTATTTTACTTCGTTTTGAAACAAACTACACTTTTTTGGACTAAATCGCAGATGTGTACTTCGCAGTCTTTAAAATACCTCTTCAAGATTTCTCAGGTGTACATCAAAGGACTTTCCAATAACTACAATATCGTCCAAGTATACTAGACACGTTTTTCATCACAACCCCTTCAATGGAGATTGCCGTTTTTTCCTGGTGTTCAGGTTCCATACCGACTTGTCAATATCCACTCTTCATATCTAAAGTCGAAAGTCATTTGGAGCCGGAAAGCGTATGCCAAGTCTCGCCAATTCTGGGGAAAGGCTAGATGACCCTCTTGGTCACATTATTCAAGCGACTGTAATTGACACTGAATCTAATGCTACCATTTTTGTTTCTAACAAGTACAACTGGTGTAGCCCAAGGGCTACTTGATGGCTCTATAACCCCTTCATGTACCATCTCCTTGGTTACCTTCTCGATTTCCTTTCGTTTGGATAATCGCAGCCTCCTTAGTCGTTGAGGTATCGGTTGTACATATACATATTCATTTTATGCGTCAGGACGTTCTTGCCTGCAAAAGGTCATTAGCATCAAATATGTCGACATATCATTGGATCAGTTGACTGACTTTATTTGTTTGCTCGTGGATAAACCGTTGTTCAAGGATTCGTGTGCGACAGGCAGCTTAGATAATTTGTTTACAGGTAAAAGCATCTTACCAGTTTTTATGCACTGCACCACAGTTAACACAAGTGTGCACATTTATAATTCAGTGCTCTTCTTTAGTCATTTAAAAGGTTTAAACATTCTTCAAACGAACGGATGTCATTGTTTTGGTCTAGATCAACATCTTTTCAGCTAAAATATCTATGTTATTAGCTTCTAGAATTACAACGTGTTCTCTCTGGAAATCTCCATTCGGTTGGCACCTGACTATTGCTTCGCTTCTTGCTAGGATTCTATTTTGATCATTGCGTCTACTAATGTGTATCTCAGCCCGTATGACGCCATTCTTTTAGTCTAAGGCGAAATCAAACTTACACACTATATCAATACCCAATCAGCTACTTAGTACGCCATGCGCACACTTCCTACAACCGATCTCAATATCTGTAATAATTTCACCATGAACGGTTGAACGGTTACCTACAGCTGTATGTAATCGCAGCTGTGAAAGAAATAATCTTCCATTTCCAACAATGTTTGGTTCCACTATTGCCTTTGTTAGTCCCATATCCAACAGCATTTTGCAATTATTTCTTACGATTTCTTTGTTAATGTAAAGGCAATCCAGTCCATGTTTTAACGATGCCACTTGGATAGTGACTTCTGAGATAGGATTGGTAGGATCGATATTCATCCCTTCACATCTATCCTTTCTAGTTTTCCTGGTACGGGGCTGCGCATAGACTTTTGGCAATTTTTCTGTATATGTTTCTACTTGCTGCACTTTTAGCATCCTGATTTACGTTCATTTGTTTTTACACTTTAAGTGATCTTGAAAACGTCTCACCTAGAGTCACAACGCTATCTTTGACTTCTTCAACTGCTTGTATGCAAGTGTAACACTACGATGCTTGTTTAGCCGCTTCGAATTACAGTGAATTAGACAATGTACTAGCAAGGTCACATGGCCGCTGTAATTCAAGTGTCTGTTATGTTTCGGAATCATAAAGAATTTTGACAAATGTTTGCACCTCAATTTATTCAATGAAGCTTTCTAGAGCTGTAGGGTGTGCTAATATTGCTAGCCATGCAATTTCAGTTTCGAATTTCTGCGGGTTCCCTCCAATTTTCTGCACTCGATTCCTTAACTGGGCACAGTAGACCTGTTGCAGATGTTTATTCTCATATCGCAAATCTAGTCGACACAAGATAATCGAAATTATTCTGCAGATCATCTATAGTATGGTTTGTAAAATATCTAAAGTATACCCACATAGAACCACAATCAAGGCAGTTGCCTTTTTTCAACGACCCATTTATCCGATGTGGCAGGTGCCATTAACTGTTTATGGTAATTAGCCCACGATGTTCTTTCATCATACGGATGTGCCCTTACGTGTGTGCTAGTTCTTCGCATGTCGTTTTCAACAATAGGAAAATGATTAGATTACTGTATATTTATTTCGGTTTTTTCTCACAAAGGCTGTTTTATTCTTTGGCATGTTTAATCTTTGTTTGTATTGGCGAGAATTAACTTCTAATGTAGTTTGTCGCACTTTTTCGTTACCTCCTCATACTTCTTTGACATCTCATAAGCGAATTCCTCTTTTAATTTAGTTTGACTTGAAGGATTTCTTTTTGAAATTTAATTTGATTTAATTTAATTTCCTTCTATAATTTAGTCTGAATAATTTAAGTTTTTCTTATAATTTATTTTGTCTGTAATTTTTTCAAGTAATTTTGTCTGGCTTAATTTAAATTTTTTTGGTAATGCATTTTGACTTGATTTAATTTCATCTAGTAATTCATGTCGATTTGTATTAATGTAGACCATTTCCACTTCTAGTTTGTTTGTAATTTCTTCTTGAAATGTGTTTTGCTTTGAATTTAATTGATAGCATGTCTTATTGTAATTTATTTTGATTTAATTTAATCTCTTCTTGTAATCTACTTTGATTATAAGTCATTTTGTCCTGCATCTTTTGCAACATTTCCATCAACGGCTTCATATTTTGATCGGTACTTCCCGTCTTCGGCATATAACGTGCGTTTGTTTAGGTTTCCAATTAGAGCAGGCTATGAACATTTTGATAGATACTTTGAACATGGCTATGTAACTCTATTTGTGAATTTGGAAGTTTAAATGATCGCATTTTATAAAACAATTAACATTAGCTTTTATTTTATTAATAATCCGTGAGTTCACAAATCCAACACCTGACACTGATCTAAAAAAATAGTTAATATTTTAAAAAGTCTTTATTTACCTTCACTAACGTATACTTCTATTTACAAGTATTCAATTTAATATTTATTTTAGAGTAAATTAGTAAGATTCATCTATATTTTATATTTATTTATAACAGCTTCTTAACAAGACGAGTTCTTAGGGAAAAATGAAACTAATGGAATTTCAAGTGATATTTATATAGAAATATGTTATTCTGGAACATTTGAGAATATTATGAATAAAATTACAAAGAATCCTGATGTTTTAAATTCCAATGCCACGACCCAACTAGCAATTAATAGTTTTATAAATGCCAAAAGAACATTTATACAACAAATGTTATAAAACAATATTTCCCTTTAAGAACATTTCCAACACCTTCTCACAACATTTATAAGGGTAAAATGGGTACAGCTTATAAAATAATTTAGTAATTAAAGAAGTTCTGTAAAAGTGTTAAAGTATATTATCGGATAGTTTTATAAATATTTACTCGGGCTATAAGAAAGACTTCAAAAGATATTATACGATTGATTCTTAACATTTTTATAATTATTTTATAAAAGTGTATCAGTGTGCCTATTCTGTTATACAAATATTTTGTTGCGTGGTGCTACAAAAATAAAACCAATAAGTGCTTTAGATGTAATTCACATCTTTTGAATAACAAAAATGGATGCAACACCTTAAGAAACATGTCGAACTATAAAAGAATTAATATAATTCTGTATCCATCTTTACTCGTGTATTTTTGAATGGTGTGCGTAAGAAGAAGACAAATTTTATTGCCAAGAAAAATTTCTATATATATTTTATATACGAGGGCTATCCAGAAAGTCGATTACGTTTTGTTGTAAAAAAACTCAATATAAGAAAAAAAATTTATTATATACATTTGAAAGCGGCACTGAAATACTACTTTTCAACGTAGTCACAATACAAATTTAGGTACCTATCATAGCGGTAAACAGTCTTTGAAATTCTAGTGTTATAAAATTCTGCCACCTGAGACTTCTACCAAAAGTCACGCCATGCCTCAGTTCCTCATCGTCATCAAAACGCTGCGTTGCGAGCCACGACTTCATCTTTGGGAAGAGGTGGAAGTCGCTGGGTACAGGGTCCGGGCTGTATGGTGGATGAGGAAAAATTTCCCACCTAAAATCTTCAAGGACTTCTCGCGTGTGATTTGCCGTGTGTGATCGGGCGTTATCGTGAGAAAACAAAGCTTTGAACTCAACTTTCCTGTACGCTTGTTCTGAATCACTCTTCTTATATTTTGCAAAGTTTGGCAATACCTCTCAGAGTGTATTGTTGTTCCACGTTCAAGGAAATCAATAATAAGCATACCTTTCCTATCCCAAAACACGGTTGCCATTTCCTTGCAGACAAGGTTTGCATGTATTTTCTCGGCTTTTTTGGGAAATTTATGTGCCCCCACGCCATAGACTGCAATTTAGTCTTGCAGTTCAGATGTATGACCCACGTCTCGTCTCCCGTTACGATTCGTTCCAGTAATAAGTCGCCATCTTTGTCGTAAGGGTCCAGAAATGTTAATGACGCTGTCGTACGCTGATTCTTGTGATTTTCTGTCAGGAGTTTTGGGACCCATCTTGCATAAAAATTGTGGTATCCCAGTTTCTGAGAAACAATTTCATGCAACAAACTGCGTGAAATTTGTGAAAAACTGAGTGATATCGGCGTTATTGTGAATCGGCGGTTTTCTCTAATCTTTTCATCGACTTTTGTCACAATTAGTAACAATTAGTCACAATGCTTGGCCGTCCACTTCGCTCTTCATCGTGTACATTAGTTCGGTCATTTTTAAACCTAATACACCATTGACACACTCTACCTTCAGTGATAACGTTGTTCCTGTACACCTCACACAGTTGTCGTTAAATTTCAATAGATTCATATTTTTTCGCTAACAAAAACCTTATTACAGATCGCACCTCACAACTCGCGGGATTTTCTATGACGGCAGACATTTCAAACTGTTACTGTGAAATAACGGGGAACGATACATACGTCGCGCTAGCACGTCTGGATGCTGACTAAGCCAAGTAACGCGCAGACACCAAGATGGGCGCGCTGCGCATGCTCAAAGCAGCTATAGACGAAAACGTAATCGACTTTCTGGATAGCCCTCGTTCATATATATATATATATATATATATATATAT
>JAHWXV010933970.1:0-11662 GCA_024586415.1 Phrixothrix hirtus | reverse complement strand
ACGTAGGCAATAGTCTAATGATTTGTGGACACTATTGACATATGTGGCATATGTGCGTAAGAGAAAGTCGTGTGTTGTTTCACACCAGATTTTTTTAATTTATTGTTACAATAGATCCTAAGATTTCGAAATTTTTAATTTCATTTCCCGTTTTTTATAGATGTATGATATCTATATAATTGTATATAAAACCTTTGAGTTCATATGTAAGATATATCCGATTGTACTATTAAAATAAATTCATGATATACTGATATTACTGTGTAAGACAAGAATAACAATCCACCCAACTTTGGCTATCCTGTTTCAATACTACTGACCGGTTTCGTATAATTGCAGTGCTATTTCCGGTTATTGTTTCAGTTCACTGATTGTAATAAAAAAATTATCATTCCAAAATAAATCTAAAACAACTTCAGGTAATAAAAATAACTAACATTACAGCGCACCAAATTCAGACGCGAAAACCTGCAGGTTTCACGGCAAAATTGTTCAAACTCAAAACTAATATACTCTTTGTGCCTCCGTCCATAAATGTCGATTTTCTGGTCGTCATTTGCGGCCAGAAAGTTAATGTTTGTAGGCCGAAGCTGGCAAAAAAGTTACTAACTACCCTTTGCCGGCAAAAATATAACTAAAAATGTCACCATATTTCTCACTCAATAGTTGTCACCTTGACAAAAGAAATACATTTTTATGTTATTTTACGTAATACAATCACTGTTTAATAACTTGAATTGATTTTATAGATTAATGTTATATTTTTGGTTATAAATATGCCAACCTTGTTTGTTTCAACCTTAAATTACTAAACTTCCTAAAATGCGTATACATTAAAACAATTGGTACTAAAAAATAGTTCATTTTAAAAAATCGTTTTTATATACCAAAATTATACAAAAGTCGGCACAAAGATTTTGTGTATCACACGTCCAGAAAGGCTTCTGCAAATACTCGTAATTTGCAGGCCTCGGCCTGTAAACATACTCATTATTGCAAAAGCTAACTTTCTGGCCTTGTGATACAAATAACTATTAAACAACACGTGTTGGTTTTCGCATGCATTCTGCATACTCTTAAAATTGTAATTCATATCTGGATTATACTAGGATTAATTTGATTGCTAAACTTTGCAACCATTTGGTAACGTTGATTTTTGAAAATTAGGCCAGGCAATATAATTAAAAATAAACAAGTATGCATTAACCAAGATATAAATTTATAATGCACGCCTTGACTTTATTACATTTTTGTTGCTAACATATGGAGAGTGAAATTTGACAAAGCAGTTTTCTTTGCTCCCCAATGTATTCTTATGCATGCCATTCATTTTCTATTAATTACGTCTACTTTCCATTTTCGCCAAATTTAATTTTGATACTATGTAGGTATTCGAAATTTAATACCTAAGGTTTGTAGGTATAAAAATTATGAGACATTTTTTATATTGTGCGAGTTGACGCAAGGTGTTATTAAATCTTTTTTAACACAAACGGAAGAGTTTACTCAGCTAATGTGACTACTTGATCTTAATTGGTTTTTACGTCGTTAAGCCACTTAATGTTAAAAATACAACTGTATCAGCAGTTACTCTCACTCCGTTGTCCTATTTTTAGGAATCCTTTTGTTTTTGAACCGCTAAAGGATAAAATTAGTAGAGCATTGTGAAAATACGGACAGCAATTAAAATTGTACCGTTCTTAATGTAATTAGTTCTTATGACTAATTTTGGTTCTAGATTTGATCTGAGTTTTAATTATTAAAAAATTGAAATTACTAAATTACTAAAGTAAATTTCTTAAAGTTATTTAAATTGTTGGTAATGAAAATTCAGGTTCATTGTAGGTGTTGAGTCAAATAACGGGCCAGAACAACATGCGGGCTTGGTCAAGGTAAAACTATGACCTTGTAACTTCAGGTTCTGTTGACCCACTTTTGTCATTTTAAGAATTTAGACTTCTTTGTGTT
The DNA here is from genome assembly GCA_024586415.1 of Phrixothrix hirtus. NCBI lineage: Eukaryota > Metazoa > Arthropoda > Insecta > Coleoptera > Phengodidae > Phrixothrix > Phrixothrix hirtus. The sequence continues at coordinate 9,694 of JAHWXV010933970.1, read as the reverse complement.
TACATGTTCAAGGACATTTAATTTCAGATGTATGTGAGATAACTGGGACACAATTTATTCTAAACAACCGGAAACGGAAAATTATATTTTAAAATGTTTTTTAATTATTGCAGATTAAAATGGAATTACAATATATAGTGATGACTATAATTAAAATAGTAATATCAATTCCTGCTATCCTCATAATTTACAATCCAAGAGTTCATGGAGCTGCTCTAATGGGTGGATATTTAAATAATGGAAATAATTCTACCATTCCAACAAATTATACCAGCAATACTTTAGTAAGTTATTTTTCGATGAAATATACTTTGATACATTTTTACTTATTTTAGGAAACAAGCACTTCTGTCCACGAAAACACAAAACAGTCATTGCAGGTTAATGGAGATGATACAGAGAACGAAGAAATTCCGGATCCGTCTGCCCTTGTTTTGCCTGGTTATAATCTTCCAGAAAACATCTTTAATAAAGGAAAGCCGTTCTATCTGGAAAAGGATCCTTTAACTGGACAAATAGATTTCGATAGTAGATCAACATTATCCAATGTAGATGAAGAGGATCTTTATTACAGTGATGAAGAACCAAATACGAGTATTTATGACAAATCAAACATAGATCGCAAAGATGGCAGCCTTGCGAGCCATAAACCCAGTGATGTGAATCAATTGACACCCAATTTTCACGACTTTTTAAATTTACCCGTTAAGTATAATCCTGACAAGTACGTTTATCCTTTAATTTCTAATTCTTACGCTAACACTAAGGTACAAGGAAATATTAATAAATATCACAATCATAAGAATTATGTCGCAACTACCTACAAACCAGCAATAAAATATGATTATTATACAATGAAAACGCCATATTTTAAGCACAACGATAACCAAATAACTTTTAAAGTAACCACAACAAAATTAACGACTCGCCCTACTACAACACAACCACTAACGACAACGATGACGACGACGACGACATCTACTACTCCCGAACCTACTACGTTTGTGACAACTAAACCTTCAAATATAATGAACCACGCAATGAGTTTTCCTAAATTTCACCATACTACCACAGAAAAAGTCAAACGAAAAGAAATTCCTACCTCAACGAATATTTTAAATAATGGTTATTTAACAACGAAACGATTTTCAATCCCTACAACCACACATCGTACGTTAAGTCTATTCGAGCAATTATTCGGAGAATACGATGAAATACCAACCACAGAAAATATAAAACCTCCATCACTTTTCAAAAATCTCCCTAGTAATAAAAATAAAAATCACGAGATAAAAAAGCTGCCTGAAACTACAAAACTACCTGATGTTAAGGACATTCCCAACGTTCTTGCTGGAACTGAAATGGAATATGAAGGTGCTTATGTTTACGATGATGATTATGAAACGCTTCCAAGCGAATATCAGAACAATTCTATTGTACACACAAAACCTATTAAGTTTGAAATTAAACCCACAGTTCCCGTTACCTTTGCAACTACAATTTTACATAAGGCGACCAGTACTTTACTAACAACAACAAAAACTCCATCAACAGTAACCACCACCACCACCATGCATCCATCTACCAATTACGATCCATTACTACCAGATGATAGTGAATACGAATTTGAAATTGAAGAATTTGAAACAATAAAGCCAAATCTTAACACCACCACAATAAAAGTAACCTCTTTACCCTTAGGAGAAAACCATTTTAGCAAGCAAGGACTGCGACCTGCTTACCCAGTTACTCAAAGCATTAAAGAACAATTAAATAATGAAAAAGAAACTCCTAGGCCATTTAACTATCACCATGTTGCGAGCAGCAGTAACATCCATATCCCACCTAATCAAAACACCGTTTCATTTGTTGTAGGTAACCATCAAAATGTAGAAGGAAGTTTTATCGAAACTGCCTTTAAAGATGGGCCGTACGACAATAACCCCTTTCGGCCATTAATCACTGCATCAAATAACGATAAGGACACAGTTAGTTACACTATTCAAGCAAAACCAGCATTTAGTCAAAATTTTGGAGAATCTTCACACAAATCGGTAAAAGTAGGTGGTAGTTCAGTAAACATTCAACCGATAAGAACCTCAGAGGCTTCCCTTTCAATTGGCGTTCCTATAAATAGCGTTAATAAAATTCCAGGTCAAGTTGTCGATGAAAATTTGGACAACGAAAAGATTGAATTTCCTAAAAAAGGAATAGGTGCTAAGATAGTCTTTCCAGATGTAGGTGAAGAAAGACCTTCATCGTATGCCCCTGATTTAATACGACCACCTAAGCAACCATATCTTGTAAATCAAGAAATTTTACAACTTAATTCAAAACCCATGTACCATCAACTTCCCAGCGATTTAACACCACCAAGTGAACAAAACGTGCCGTTAACCCATATTGAAAGACCTAGACCACCTTGGGATCCTCGTCCGGGACATTTTTATAACGGAAGGCCGGAATATTCACGGCCTCCTCGGCCACAATTAAAGCCAGTACCTGGGGAAGTTTATAAACGCATCGATAATCTGCCAAATATTTTACCACAGTTCAGACCTAATGCAAAATTATCAAATCCGCCTCATTATTTTGAACATGGGCATTTAATGAAACACAGTTACATGCGGCAGCCACTTCTCGATCGGCCTTCAAATAAACCGATAGGTTTCTACGAAAAACTCGTTCCTCCACCACCTCCAAAACATCTCCATAATTTGCGCAAAGTGCCAATTTTGGAACAAGAGTTAAAAATCAAAAATAGCCTCGACGAATTTTATCACTATTCAACACCACCGATGATTTTATCCAACAGAAGGCACGACGAAGAGCCTGCCGTTGAAACCTTACAGATGATCCAAGCAAAACAGATCGAAAAAAATGATATATTAAAAAGTACTTCAACATCAACCTTTAGAACACATTTTAAGGCAAAAGATTCAACCGAGAAACCCTTGTACGTCGTTTACCCTATTAACACTGCACCTATAAAACTGGACGCATTAGATTCAAACAAAAAAGAAACTGTTGTTATTGGCACTCGGGCCGAACTACCGTTACCTCCTTCTAAAATTAGCCAAGATTTCATGTACGAGAGTCCTCAAGATAGAAACGATTCCCCTATTTTAAAACCACATCCAAAACCATCACTTTTTCCCATAAAATCTGACTTCCCTTATCCACTAGAACGTCCCGAAGTATCACCATTAACATCCACTATAATAGGAAACAAATTAGATTCTGCAGAAGATAAATTTGTTTCAAACAATCAATGGGGAACTCTGCCAGACGTAGAACCCCGAATAGTTACCGGACCAAAGATAAATTATAAAAATCCCAACCAAATTTCTGTAACTCTTAAGACATATACCGAAAAGCCTATAGCTGTTGCGTATACTCCAACGGAACCTTACAAAAAATTGGAAAACACTGAAAAATATTCAATGCCTAATTACGCCGGCCCTGTTATCTCTGAGATAAGATCGGGAGGCTTCATTGATAAAGCAAACTCTGAAATAACCGTGAGTGCGGTTATGCACACCCATCCTCAAGTCAATATTTCGAGCAATTCTAATAAGTATTTCGTAAATCACAAATCGGATGATGAAAAGGTGCCAGCAAAATTAGATTTTCAGGCACCATTCCAGGCTAGTGTAAACATTGACGGGATATCCCACGGGTGGACGGTTGTTAGAAAAAGTGATAAAACAAAAATTGATCGATCAGATCAAAATGTTGAAACAACAACGCTAGCGTTAGCATCAACGAGTGATTTTGATATAGAGAAATTTAAACCTCAACTCTTTGGTGGTTTTAAACCTATTTATGGTGTAGTTATGACTGAAGATTTAAAATCCGCAAGTCGCGAAGAACGTGCAATTTGAATTTATACCAATTGAATCAATCAGTTTTGTGCAATTATCTGGCATTTTTTACTCTTAGTTGATTAAATTACAAGAATCGATTTTTTTCAATTTATATGGAAAACAGTTTAGGTATTTAAAACTAATTTATTTAAGGGGTAGAGTAGGTCTGGGTAATTTTGCAATGCAATTCCAATATTTTTTCCTCATGCAATCTCGTCTTATTCTATAGTAAAAATGAAAAAACGCCATGTCAAATAAGTTCAAACTAAATCTTAATAGTTATTTTTGACACCAGTGCGCTGTCACCCCATATTCCAGACGCGACATCGATTTTTACAAAACAAGGGGAAAGCCGAGTTTTGTAAAGAAGACCGAGGACCTGAAATGTGATAGCGCACTTATATCGAACAAAATTTTTTGTGTTCGTTTAGGCATATTCAGGAAAACCACTAATTTACTGTAAATTTTGAGGTTAATTGTGACAATTCTCAAATAAACCCTAAAATGTGTATATTTAGTTATAGGTATACCATTTTTTTGGTTATATACTCGTATTTCAACAAACAAATACAATAACAAAATATTCATACATGTCAACTTTAGGTGTTAAAATTAATTAAAAATGCCGCACGCCAAATGCAAACAGACGATAGCCTTTATAACTCACCCGCTGAATTGATAATTTAGACATTGTCAGTAAGTAACAAAATCTTAACTCTTACGTTAATTATAAATTAAATAAAATAACGTAATTCTATTAGATGGTTACCGAAACAATAATTTCGCCGGTGTTTTTGATTTTGTAAACTAGTAAAATTCTACCACTTGATGATTTAGAAAGTGAGTAGAATTGTGATGATTTTTTGAAAATGTACACTAATGGGCTTAAGTAATGTCACCCACTCCTTACATATAGGCAACATGTATCACTCATTTTTCATCTTTTAGAGTTTAGAATTACATTCAAATTTGTGAAAGGAGGTGATTCATTATTATTGACTATTTAGTGTTATATGTTGAAACAACTTTATTTGATTAAAATTTAGTTTTTAATTTTTTACATTTATACTTGGAAACCAGCCCAAATTGCAATATTTTGTAGAATTTACTTTTTTTTTATTTTGAGTTAATGTTTCACCTAACTACCAAATATTTTTTCTTATTAATTATTGATTATTCTAACTGAAGAAACAAAAATATAAACTCTTGATTAATAAAAATAAGGTAATTATTATGTTTATATTGATAAAGAATAGTCAAAGATAGTTGTTTATAAAATTAAAAATAGTAATTTTGATTAATTTGTTCTTGACATTCTCACAAACGGTACGTTTAATTTAAAATGAAAATCTGTAAAACTGTAATAGGTATATTATATAATATTCTAAAATAGATACTGTCAAAAAAATCGAAAATAATTATAAATGGAAGTTTATTTATTTAAACTAACATGACTACCAGAAATAAACACATTTCACAGCTGTAATCCTTAAAAAATTGTTAATGATTTTACATATGTTATTATCGATTACCGAATTCTATCCTTTAACCTTTACCACTAGAATGTAAAATGATATTCATCATACATAACTGAAATTTTAGTAGATTATACTTGCAATCATTATTACAATTTTTTAATACAAATTAATTTTTAATTTTATATGCTGATATCCAGTACTTTGAGTTAAATAACTTTATTAATATTATTAAATCTACTTTAATTATTTTAGTAGGTAAGGCTTCTAATTACATTAAAATTAGTTTAAAACATAATACATTTGCATTTGATAATTTCTATACAATTGTTTATTTTAATTAATTCTCATTGTTACTGATTGGCTATTTAATGTACATGAAAAAATTAAATAAGCGCCTTTCTATTTTAATAAGACTAAATACTATTCAAAAAGAATTCATGAGTGTAAAGTTTGGATGAATTAATTGCTTTTACTTTGAACAGAACCCGAACCTCTCTATAAGGTGAAAAATTTAAGGCAGTAACTGTGCATCCCTATAATTAAATTTAAAACTACTCCCTGCCAATATGGCACAATTATAAACATATTTATCAAAGCATTACATGCTTCATTTAGCTTTAATAATTACAAATGTAATATCCGCATCAAATCTTAATAAAAATAAATGGAGCAAAACATTGTTAATTCAATAGAATTAATGAACTAAAAATAATTAGTGTTATTTCAACTCAATTAGTAAAACCGTTAGGCAATATTTGGATGTTTTAAAAATATAACTTCATTGTACTTCGTTATTATTTCTAATAATTTTCAATTGATGAACATTGTGCTTTTTAATGAAATGAAACAACGGTAGCATATCGTAAGAAATAAATTACAGTGGGTATATAGGTTTTTTCAAACATTTTATTGTTTCCTTAATTCATGATATAACATGCAAAACGCTGTTGTATTGAAAATAACTAGTCAAAGCTCATAAACACTGCTATTAGTATTTATAGATGGTTTTATTGAAATGTTCTGGTTTAAATATAGTAAATTTTATGTATGTATTTCTTTTTTGCTATTAAAACTGAATCAAAATCTAGTTATTCTATTTTGCACTCATGGATACCATAGAATACTCTTAGTTGGTGTAATTGAATACTTTTTATTGTTGAATATTGGATTTATCAAGCAATTTAATTTACTAAAATTTATTATTCAATTATAAAGGGCACTTTACAGTTTGCAAATTTTTATTGCTCGCAATTAAAATTGCAGCATGTAGTCATGTGCATTGCACATATAAAAATTGTTGCCATTCCCAGGAATTGTCAAGAATGACAAATATTTTCTATTTTCCTTTATGATTTACTTATAATTTTTCAAAATTGATGAATCAAACTACTAGATTATAATTAATTCATTTGAAACAGTTGGTAACTATTAAATTTAAACAGTAAATTGTAATTAAAAATTCTAAATTAGCCTAGATATTATATTAAACATTTTTTTAATTTCTAAATTGATATTTTGTATATCTACGTAAAATATTGTAATCAACAGGAATATTCTCTCAGGACAATAATTTATCGATGAAGTACTAATTACAAATAATTGTAATTACACTCTGTTATTCAAATTTCATAATCATTAACTACAATAAATAAATAAATTTCAAGTTTATCGACTGGGTAGTTTTTACTTTTTCCAACAGACTTCTTTTAAACATTACTTTTTATTTAGTTAGTTATATAAAAAGGTGAAATCTTATGATAAATGTGCTAAAATTTGAATTATCACCACGTACTTTATTGGTCAATGATTAATTCTTTAAATTATCTAAATAAAACATCATTGCATAATTATGGTGATCTAAATTGTTTTTTATTATTTTGATCAGCAATTTAAGTTTAAATTCTGATAAGCATAAAATATATAGTCAAAAAACATACAATACATTTTTTAAAAACTCAAAAATTACAGTAAGAGAGTGTTCAATATAAGTCATTTTTATTAATATAATTTTACCATGACTAAAAAATGATGTAAATGTAATCAACATGGCGTCAAATTGACATCGTATCAATTTATATTCCTCTTAGGCAATAGGTGCCTATATAATGGTACTAAAAAAGTTTGGCAATCAGTTGGAAGTTTTTGCATAAGATAAATTTATAGTTAACTAATAAATAAATCGATACTGTTTTCCTTGTCAAAATATTTATTGTTAATGAAATATTTTGGCACTACTTTAATATTAAATTGAACTAAAATCTCGTATTATAAATAGTATATATAAGTAAATAAAATCTTATGAGAGAGATGTCAGAGTTGCACAATATCAATTCCGTACAGTGATTATTCTCACGGAAAAATGTTTTTAATAAATAATCAAGACTGAAATGAACTTGTTTATGTAAGTATGTAATAATTTCACAACCAAATTCTTCCTAGTGAAAAACCAAAACTTAATTAATTTAAAGTGAAGAGACACTTGGTGGTATAAAGGTTGGGTTCAGTACACATGATAAAGTACTTATATTAGGACTTACTTAATATTGTTATTGTCTTAAGTTACTATAAGTATTTATTTATTTATTATGTAGTTTAGTATGTTCTCTACCAGAATAAGTTTAAGCAAAGTTTAAATGATGTGCAGTAAAAACGAAACATAATTTTTATTTATTTCAAACTTTTCAGTATACTATGTATTATAAATACTTGAGGCTTATTTAGTAGAATCTAATTTTTAGTTGTTTTCTTATTTAATGTAAAACTCTTTACAAGTGCAAACCCGTTATTAATAAAGACTTCTGAAAAATTGACAAAGTAGATTTATTACAAGACAAAATTTATGGAAGTCTTAAAGTATGTATTGCATAAACATTTTTAGAACTCTATTTATTTATTAACTATTTGCTTAGAGAAAAAATTAATGAAAAGCTTCTACCGAATAAGCTCTTCATTTAACAAACAAGTATGCTGGGGAAAACCAGGATATGCTGAAATGTTTTCGTACTATTAAAACCAAATAATTGTAATAGTGAAATTTTAAATTTGTTTATTACACTAGTGCCCATTATACATCATATTTTGATTAAATATTTGTTTTATTTCCTTTATACCTATAGATACAATACATCGTGTTAAAGTTATGACAAAAAATGGGATTATATTTGTTTGTACAAAAATTTGAAGGTTATCTCTGCCTTATGTTTTTATAATTCCTGGATTTCTGCATTAGTACCTGTACTTCATTTAAATTTAATTTGTATAGCACTTTTATTATAAAATCTAGATTTAAATATTTTACGCATAATTTACATTGTTAAAACTTTTGATTTAATATTGCTAGATATAACAAATAAAGAATACTAAGGAAGCACCTCTAGCTATCAAACTTACAGTATGCATGTGTGTCCAGTTTTTAAGCACTACCTGTGATAGACTCCATTGTGGCCAGTAGACAGTTAAAATGTCGTTATGGAAGTTTTTATTAATTGTGTGTAATTTTGAGGATATTTATTTATAATTGAGTGGAAATCATGGGTAGATGTGCCGCTTATGGTTGCACTAATACAAGTGTTAAAAAATCACGGGTATTATTTCACAGGTATGTTTTTATATTGGTGATTGATAAGTCACCAAATAATGTTGTTAATTTTTGGCTTATATTTGACAATTAAGTGTTTTAAAATTTATTTGCTTATTGCGTGTACATAATAAAGTATACAGATGCATTTTTCATAATGTTCAATTGATTATATTTAAAATAAAAACTACTTAAAGTCATAATTTTCTTATCGTGTAATGTTTGTTTATGTGTTCATATGCATGCATACCTTAATTTATAAAGATTTGTTATTAATTTTAAGTACGCATGCCAATGATAGAATATTAAATACAAATTTGATATTTTTAATAAAAGCGTGCAATATGCTAATGCTGCCATCATAGTCAGTGGATTTGGATACAACTTTACATGTTTAGGGTACCTCCTTAGTATTCTATATTAAGTACCATAAATATACTGCCATTTTGTAGCAAATTTTAACCACAAAATTTAAATCGACAAAAATTTGCAAAAATGTTTAATTGTAATTCTGGTGGACTGCTTATAAAATTTAACCAAGTTTGCTTCTGGCAGCCATTCTCTGGGCAACTTAACAGTTCATTCCACAAGATCATTGTTACCATGCCTTGAAACTCAAGTTACAAACTTTCTTGTGCAAAATCGAATTCAAAACATTCATCTTTGTTCGATGATAAATAAATAAATAAATAGATATATTTGCCCAACAGAAAATACAATCCAATAATAGGACAAAAAAAAGAGAATAATACAGTATACCTGCAACAATAAAT
>JAHWXV010933954.1:0-14351 GCA_024586415.1 Phrixothrix hirtus | reverse complement strand
GTTGCCACGTTTCTGAAAAATACCACAACCAAATATAAATGAATATATGATGAAATTTAAATGTTCAATTAAATAAACTGAAAGCAATTAAATTACTAATTTATATACAAATATACATGTACCAACGTAACGTTACAAATGTTCTTCACAAAATCATCTTGGTATAAAGCCAAAACCTATTTGGAAGTTTTTGCAGTCACAAAAAATGCTTTGAGCTTATATTAATCTCAAGTTCCCAACTGGTTTTAAAATTTTTTTGATACATCAAGTCGCTCTCGCGTAAAGTACATTGTTATATTTAGCTGCCCTACGCCAAAATTTGAATCAATGATTCTGTAGGAACACTAGAAGACACTGGACTAATATAGTGAAATCTCATACTAGTTCCACTAGTCAAGAGTCTCTACATCTGCAGACTTCGATTTTGACAGCTTCTACGAGCCTTTCGCTTAATTTTAGTATGACTTATATTAGAATACATCAAAAAACTTATAATATATTTGGCCTGCACTTGAAGTAGGCGAGGAACATTTTCTTAAAGGCAACAGGTAGAAACAATATCTGAAAGATGAAATGTTGATTTTCAGTCATGTTTTCAACAATTGTGTTATTAACAATCGCAAGCCGTTAGAGACTCGCAATTTTTCCCACATGGAGTTAATTTCAGAACAATAGAAAGGAGCGTTTTACGCCCTTACTTTTAAATTTAAGATGTGCCACATTGTTAAAAAACTATGTTCTGCTGACGATACTTCTCAGTATTCGTCAACAAAGATCTAGTGATTGCGGCTATTAGCACTCACACTGATCATTTACAGTTGGAACAACAATTAACGATTTTTAATATTCCTGGGATTTCCCGGGGAAGATATCAGAAGTTCCAGAAGGAAGTATGCAACAAAATCTTAGCTACTACACTATAATATATAATTGAAACCGAGCTGCCTTATCAAATAGTAAATGGCGATAAAGTCGGAATGTTTTATTATTATTAATTATTAGTCATACCAAAATATTTTCAAGTAGATTTTTTGGAAAACGGTGATGTTTATCGACTTCAAGCAAGAATATCATTTATTTATAAAAATGCCGGAGTTATACAAATCTGCCAACTTCAAAGCAAAAAATTAAGAAATGCAAAAGTTATTAGCTAAAATCTGGGCAACTACCCCCAAATACTACGCCCATAGTGGGAATTTAAGGTCTTCATTTATTGACAATCGGGAATTTTCATTTCTCTACATCTAGAAATTTTCATTTTTTTACATAAAAGAATTCTCAAGAAATTTTAAGAAAGTTGTCTACAAGGCACCATCTTTAACACGATGTAGCTCTGTTAGAAAGTAATTTCGGATAAGATGATTTAGGACAAATCATCATAAAATAAGCTCTAGATTTTAAACTCTTGGTTTATCGGTTTTGTTTCTAGATACCCTGTATAATTACTATTACGACGTGCATTTTGTGTAAAATTTTATATTCAAATAAACCAGAAATAAATGAAGGTGGTATTAGTTATATTACAAGAAAAGAAATTGAGTTTTCAAAAGGTAATTAGAAATGATTTATAACTAATTATATCATTTTATATCGAAACCAAATTAATTAACATTAAAGAGACACAGTGTACAAAACGATTATAATAACATACTAAATTAAAGTTTAATTTGAGGTTAATTAATCGTAAAGGGGATCACAAGAATAAATTCAGTATAGCAGTTTATAAGCCCACATAATTGAACTTTTATACAAGTAAGCATATCTAAGGTTGCAAATAAAGTGCACACACTTATCAAATTTTGTCTTATTCCTTTCCATCTACCCATATAAATATTTCCTACCCCTTGTACATAGTCAAGTTTAGTTTTAGGTTTAACATTTAGTTCCGTACAAAATTATTGGAACCTGCAGCCTTAACAATTAAAGAATAAAGAACCTAGCCCGCCTCCGACACTGAGTTTTACCTGAGGCATTATCGTAGCCTTCCTTTGCAATATAGGGTAGCCAAAGAAGCGTTACAGTGTATTTGCTAAAATATAATTTCTTATAATGAAAGTCGTTGAGAGTTTTTATTTTGATGTTAAGGCTAAAAATAATACCCCAAAACAGCATTTTGAGTAATCTTGCAAGATTCCTAGTATGTCCTGTTGTCCCGGTCTCTTGAAGATCACTAAGAAAAAAATGTTTAGAATGAAATTAAAAAATGAAACGAAATAATAGTTTTACAGTTTCGCTTGGGAATAGCATCAAAATTTAAGCTGTTAAATTTATATTGAATTTACCTAAACATTATTTTTATACCGATTGGCTTACTTGAAACGCTTGATTGTCATCATTAACTTTGAGTCGAACACGCTGACAAAACAATATAAACTTTCTGGTAGAACAAATCTTTGATTATTATTAGTAAGGCAACATATAGGGTGGACTGTTCTTACTGATGGACCCATTTACATTTTCCTTATATACCAGAGAAGCCAAACCCATTAACCTCCGACGTTGAGTGATGTTCCTTTCAACCTAGACTATTTACCGCATCTGTATTACCGTAAGAGTGTCTGTTTTTGCCTTAAGGGTAGTTTGCCGTTAACTAACCATGTTCTGCAATATTAGACTAGAGAACAGAGACACTCACAGTTCCCTAATTTGAGTAATTATACAGTGTTAAGCCTCGAAAGAATCGACGAACGGCACCTCGCTCTGATGTATCTTTGCCGGCCGTGGTTGGATAATCATCAAGTCTCTTACATGCTTTATTTACAATCAAGATTGTGACAACGGTTAGCAATTTCTCAAAATGAAAATCAAGTGTCTCGTTAATTAATAATTCGTGCTTGTTCAAAATCACTTAGTGAAAAGAGCACGTTATTCCACTCTATGCATTATTAGTATTTGATTTTGATGCGATTTTGACAACATAATTTATAACAATTGTTCATTTGTTATTTGGCGCTTGATGAACTACCAGGAAACAAATTACGACAAAAATTAGGTGCGCGTTGAAATTCCTTGTTGGAATTTTTACTATTTTACTGCTATAAAGTATTACAACTTCTGAAAAACCTTTAATAAAATCTATCGGCAAATAAAGCAGTATTTGCATATTCAATATTGGATAGTGATGTCACTATATTATTATTGGTAAAGTTTATTATAAAAGCTACAGTGAGGGTTTCTAATTATGAAGCAATAAAATAATTGAAATTATAAAGGTTTTCGCTTACAGAAATACGTGCTACAAACACGATTGTCATTTCATTATTGTCATTTCATTATTGTTTGTTAGGTTATATGTGCTTGTGTTAGCCCACAGTTAATTACAAATTAATTTTTAAAATCTTAAAAGTGGAATAAATTCTTTTCTGCACTTTTGGAATTAAAATGCGCCAAGGGATTATGATTTTACTTTAGCCCCAAGGAAAATAAAGAACGTATTTACGCACTTAATACAATAATTTGTTTTATAACCAAAAATAATCAATGTGTATTTTTCACTACAGTTCCCACAATTTCTGAAATTATAGATTACAATACACTAGCCGATCAACTCTAACTTGCCACACTGCTTGACGAATATGTGCACGAAATCAGAGTTCAAACGCGTATTCGAACAAGTCGTGTGATTCCAAACGGCCTAGACTAGTTCTCGAACAACATAAAAACGACATTTCAGATGTTCTAATGTTCGAACCGTTATTTGAGTTATTTAAAGACAGCTCAAAATAATTTTAATCCTACGTAAACAAAATAAACCCATAGCAATAATAAAAACTAACTAACGAAAATTATAAATATATTACTGAAAGCATTACCGTAGTGCTTTGTAAATAAAATTTAAATATCATTTACCGTGAAGGCACATTGATAAATCCAATGATCTGTCAATGCCAAAATCATGTAATTTTACTTTCTTGGACCCCTTTAACTTCAAATTATTCGAAAGTGTTAAAAATGATGTGCTCTTTAATCCCCCGAGAGATTATTTGTCTCGATATCGCTCAAGCAATATACTCTCAGTATTAAGGGGCAGTTTAAGCCCTTTGTATTTAATATTCTTTAGGTGAATTTCAAATACAATACCCACCATTTATGATTAAATTCACATAAAACATCCAAAATAGGTATTTTTCCAAGGTTAATAGCTGGCACATTTGAATTTCACAAAATGCCTGATATCCGAATTTTTTAAAATATCTAATATACGCCAACATATCTTCATTAATGATTTTTTAGAATTAATTATATTATTATTGTGTTATTTGGTCAATTTTGAGTTAAAGGACACCGATTCTTAATTGTTTTCATGGAGTGAAAGGAATCATAGTAAATATTAGGTTTAGCTACTCTATTACATTGCGATTTATTTGGTTTCTCAATTTAATTTTATTTGATAAGGACGCGTCAGTGGGTTTACGAACAAAGTCGAAACAGCTGTTTAAATGAACGTGAAAATAGTTCAATATTGGTGGTGCAAAAATACCTTATTACGAATGAACGTTAATCGCTAGTTATCAAATAATTATTTAATTGTATAAACTTGAGTTACATATATTAGTGTAGTACATGTAAATGAATAAAGTTTATTCAATGTTGTAAAATTTGTTAAATGTTTTTTGAATTAATTTCAATGATATAGTTTAATGGATTTGATACAAAAATTATACAATTAAAACAATTTGAAAGTGTTCAACTTGATTTGAATGCGACGGAATATTCTAAATGTTTTCCATTTCAATTTACTTTAATAAATAAAAAATAAAATGCTGGAGTTTATGCCAATGACTGTTTCTTTTCTGATTGGTTAGACACAATATCAATAAACCATTCACTGTCAGATGAAAAAGTTTTACCTTTAATTGAAGTTGAAGGAGTAGCCGCTTTAATATGCAATGTAGCACTATTCACTTTATTTATCACTATTGGGTTTATGTTGAAGATGGTAAACTCTGCATATCTCTTACTTAAACACTTCATTATTTTTAATACAGTGGGGTTGCGATAACTCTAATGTTTACTATGGTAAATTACTCGGGATAAACCGGATTTCACAGTAACCTCTTCTTGTTAGATTTGATGAAAGTACTTATACTTATATTTATACTAATACTATTGATTTTAAATGTCTAGGTAACTGGTAGTCTAGATGGGTGCGTACTAATATTAGTAGTATAGACCGAAACTGGAGGACAACCATTACTTGAGATAATCGAGAAATTAGGGCACTATGCTCATTGTTTCGTTTTCGTTGTTGCAAGGATTTGAAATATCTTGTTGTTTGAGATAGTAATCTCCAACTTATGCTTGAAATCTGACCACAGCTTGCTTTTTAAACTAAACATGTTGTTCCACTATATCCATTTGTTATTGTTAGTTTGGCTTGTTTAAATAGCAAACCTTAATTCCGAACTTATAGTATTACTTATACTGAGAATAAAATACTCCTATAAGTTGTAGTTTATGAAACACTCAATCTTTGTAAGAAAACCTATTTCGTATTAATATGAAATTCTTCTTTACATTCCTTGTAATTTTACATTATTTAAACCATAGTTAAAATATAAAAATTTATAATATATATATTTTCTGCAAATTAAACCCTTATTTTAAAACAAATTAGGTTGTATAGAAGATTTCTTCCTTTAAAAGCTTAAAACTGTTCATTGGGCAGTAAACTATTTATATCTATTTCTAAATTAATAACTAAATTTTTAAAAGTAAACCCATTGCTGCGGTCATTTCGTGAGTATTCTCGCGATTCTTTTACAATTTCATAGTTATGTACTTCTAGATAAAGCTCTATTGCACTAATCTAGCACTAGGTTATCACCTAGTACGTTGTGCAAATATAAAAGAGCGCTTTGATCCTTATTGGCTATTTCCGATACAAGTGCGCTGTCATGCCATATTTTAGGCGTAAGATCGATTTTTATAGAACGAGGCGTAAACTTATCCCTGTAAAGAAAATCAAAGGCATCAAATGTGATATCGCACGAGTATCTAATAAAATATTTTGTCTGTTCGGGCACATTAAAAAAAACACTAATTTGGGGTAAATTTTGAGGTTAACTGTGATAGTTGTCATATTAGGTATATAAACCGTAAAGTTTATTAATTTGACCACATACCACTTTTTCAGCCATGTATTTTACAGAACGATCACAAAAATACTTTAACTCTGTTAAACAAATGCTCATTAAGTTTATTTAACCTGTAAATTGTTTCTAACTGCTAAATTGTAGTCGAGTATCGGCTATATCCTATTTGCAACCTTTTACAATTGCAACTGCTTTTCGATGTCTCTTGCCATCGACTTCTAAAATAGCCCTTTAAATGCGCCAAATTTAATTGCACAGATATATTGGCAGCGGAATGCCACCCACCCTTTTACCACGATATTCATAAAACGTTGAAATGTAATCCGAGAATTTCGTATCTCTATAAACATTCCTGTCGTCAGTTGTCGCCATATCAAGCTACTTCTGGTTTTCCTCTTGTACCGAAGCTTATAAAATGCATTCCTTAAATTGAATCGAATGACATACCATGCAGCAGTTATTTTCTCAACCAGCTATTTCATACAGAGGATTCGATACTTATTTAGAACCGTTTTAAGAATTTGGTATTTATAATTAACACACAGCTGCAGATATCTCAACTACTTTTATACAATGGACAGTAATGATCCGTTTGCAGATTTGTATCGGTATATCAAACCTAATTCCAATAGTTTATCTATTTTTTTTCATAGACCTAGGTATGAGATTACCACTGTGGACATGAACCTTTACCAGATTATCGTTTGTTATGCCAGTTTAAACATCCATAAATATATTTTGGGTCATTACGCCCTTCAATGGACCCTCTCAAAATTTTGTGTTTGTGACATTAACTCATCTAGTGAGGTCTCTTCAATATATGTTTTGAACCGTAGATTCTCTTTTTCGAAGCCTCTTTGAAATTTCATCAAGACTGCTAGATATGGTGATCTGTCTATAGATGTTTTTAGGATGTTACCGTTAAAATGTTCCGTTCCTTTTTGTTAATCTTTAGCTTGTATAATTTGTTCTAAGAGTTCCTATCACCCTATTCTAAGTTCTAATAACTTAAGTCCTCAACACTACCACCTTCTGTCCTACTTCAAAGTTCTGAGGTTACCCCTTTTTATCAAAATAGCTTTTCTATTGTGATTTATGCACTTTCTAATCTTCTTTACGCTTTTGTAAAGCATTCTTTGCAGTAGTTACATGTATTATTGCCAATTTGACTACATTGTATTCCCCAGTGGATTAAATTCAGTGTTCGAAGGTTAACGAATCTGGACACCTCAAATCTCTCATAAACAGTATTTGACTTGGCTTAACTCCTAGCATCCCGCTTACACATCTACGTATTCACAATGTGTCAGCTAGGGATCTGACGCCAGATCATGCTCGTTTTTTCCTATAGGATAGCTCTCAGAGTCTGATATGATTCCTATCATCAGTTCAGTACCCGTTGTGAATCAGGATTGCGTACCGAGCTATAAATATGATATACTTGACTGTTGCCACAACTACTGCACCAAAGTTTGCTCTAGAATAGGTTCGTAAGTCATTCTTCAACTCTTTTATCCATCTGAATCTAGAGTAAATTCTTGTCAGATGTGATAATGCTATTTCGATGCGTTGATCCACCATTGGGCCCTTACAGGGTACTGCTTGCTTGCAACCATAACTATATATACGTTTTTCTCCATTATTAATCGGGTTCACTGTTCCATTGTATTTTTGTAAACTCTTTTTGTTCCTTCTAGTTTTTGGAACTGTAGTCAGAATTCGCAGAATCAGCCTACCAGTAATAGACTAGTAAATTTTACTTAAACTGTTTATTTTATCATGCGTAAATTCATGAAATTGTTTCGATATTTTAGAATGAAGTGATAATGGTAGAACGATTTGTGGTTATCACGTTCCACACGACGCGCATTGGGGCGAACAGCTATTTTCTCGGGCATTGATATAAAATTAATAAAATAATTCGGCCATTGTAGAATGACTACTCATTTCCAATGTATTTATGTCTGCTGAATATTAATTTGTTGTGCAAATTTAGCTATAACATCATAATTAAAAAAATAGAATAGTAATAGATTACAGTAGTGCTTAGCACCATGCTTGACCTGAACTTTTTTTTATTGTGAGAGATATGATAGTAAATTTAATGAACAGATTCATGTTGAACGGCACAGAAAGGAAGAGAGAATATTATATAACATATATTACATTACATATTTACATATTATATTTCTTATACTATAAACATATATTATATGCAATGTACTGAGTCTAACAGATTTTTCGCCTCATGGCACATTTATTTTTTTTCGTGTTGAAGTATTTGCATCGAACCGGAAACAGTAGGATCTGAAGCGATTAACAAATTTCGGAATATGTCTTCATTGTTAGATTTTCGGGACATTCTTCTAAAATGATTTTCTCTGTATTTTCGAAAACAATTTTGATTCGCTTCTTGAGCAACTTCCGATAACTGGCCTATTGATACAATAACATATTTTATTATTGTACTTCCATGAATCAGTAATTTATGTACTGATACTGGCATATAATACTACGAATATAAAGAAACATAAAGTTTCTCAGTTTCGTAGGTGTACGCTTAAAATTTTGTTAGGTCAATTTTTCCCATTACCTATTGCTTGTAGTATTACAGAAAATCGAGATACCAAATTTTTATTTAGCCCTCTAGTATCAGATGATAACTGTGGATCAGCAAAAAATTTTCGTACAGTGTTTCTGTCATTTGATGTACCTTTTCCTTGTTTAACAACATCAATTAACAGACCTATTTTGGCTCTCAAAGCTGCTTGCAGTTTTTTTCCTGTTGGCCACTTCTCGCTTATGTTCCTGGCATGTAACTGCCCACGTTTTGATAGTAAATCGGTAAGTGATACGCAATAAACATCCAAAACGTCTGGTCCAGCAATGCAGAGGTGATATTCTAAACGACAAATATTCTTCTTTAGTTCCTTTTCTTTGAATCAAATCTAAATTGGTCATTGTTTTAGGGGAAGCATAGCATAAATAGCATTTCATAGAAGTTTTATATCTGTTAAAATATTGCATATCTTATTTTCAATTATAGTGAATAGATCACACGATCGTGTGTGAAAAGTTGTACGTTGATTATAGGTTTAAAACAACTGAGTTTGATAATTCATTTTAAGGATATTGTAGTTTTATAACCAGAAATTTTAATCTGTACTTCGAGTAATCTACTTTATACGAATTGCTTGAATCGCGCAAACTAACTTTAGTTAAAAATTTTTTTCAAATACGAGACATCTGGATGTAAATCTTATGTTTTTAGAAATTATACACTCTCCTTTATAAATTGACGTATGTTATACGTTGAACCATCTTAGACCAAAAACTTTTTCTCAGTTTGAAATATTAAATTTCAAATGCACTTGAGTTCAATAGCCAAATATGTCTATTATGCATATTCAAATACCATTTCAATATGCGAATAGTACTGATATATAGTTTAAAACCTCTTTGTTTATATTGTAAAAACTTTAGCACTCATTCTTCTTTACTTTTAATCAAGGAGTTTTTTTTAAATCTATGTTGAATTAATAAATCTTCACTATTTGCTCACTTTAGCATTTATTCAATTTTTTTTAGTACAATTATCAATTAAAATGTGTACGTGTTTTGTAGTTTTAGATAGAGGATAATATGTAGAACTAAAAATATTTCGAAATTGAAATTTGGAGTAACTTATTTTTTCGTTGGATTCACCCCAATGTGTGACGTGACGGTTATGACATATTGGCGCACAAATAGCCGTTTTTGAGATATATGCTTCGTTTCATTTTCCAATTCTTTTATGATATTTTAAAATAGCGTGAATACATTGTTCTACTAGTGCTAGTTTATTAGCGTTTTACGTGTTATTAAATTAAACGCGAAGTTTTCAATTTGGATCCCATTTCTGCGTCTTTTCGACTTTCATGCTATCAGTCTTTATTGTCTTCTGCAACTTTACCCTCCTCCGCTTTCTCCGACGGATTTTATTTTTTCTGTTTTGGCCTTTTCAAATGCATAGTTTGTAAACGTTTCCTCTAGCATGCACTGGATAATTTTATTACAAAACTAAATGTAGAAATAATTAGCGCGACACTACTTGCAAGTTAGGAATTTTACTTAAGATAGTTTCATAAAAAATAAATACTTAAAATTTTGCCTTTCTCTAAAATTCAATTTGTTTATTTGTTTATTTCATTGAAGGTTTTCGTTTCAACCGTTTAAGAGACATATAAGAAGCCTATTAAAGTGCAACCAACTTAGCTCAAGATTTCTTTTTGTTCAACCTAATTTAAAATAAAATTTAAACCACAAAAGACTCGTTCATACATACATACCTATTGTTGGAACTTTTTAACAAAAATGTTTTCTTGTGTGTTTTGCACAATTCAATTGTGCTCACGTAACCAAATCGAACCAAGAATCATGTTTCATATAAATTTTAATATGTGTACCAGTGAATGTAACAATACCGTTATTCAAACATATTACATACCTTTTCACGAAGGTAAAATATTCCTACGCTTTCCATTCGCCGCAGTATACAATTCGTTATAAATTTATATATTCATTGAATGTATACTACTAATTAAAGAGTGCTTTTTATAAAGTAATAAACTTTCGAATACAACAAAAATTCTATACTATTTTTCAAAAGTTGATACAAGTGCATTATAGAATTTTGTATAAAATCTATATAGATAAGTAAATGTCTAAATCAAAATAATTAAAATTTAAAATTAATTAGGACTAAAATTAATATTCCACTGGCAAAGAAAACTTATGTTTCGAATTCATATATTTTGAGAAAAATAATGAACAATGTTAACAAATAACTATGCTTTTGAGCAAACTGTGACACTTTATTATATATTTTTAAAGGTTTTTAAAAACTGCATGTTTATTCTTTATTGCAAGGTGGAAAATGTGTATGGAAATGTTTAAATATTTCCAAAATGGTTGAAGAGAAACTTCTTTTTTAGGCAAATTATAAAACTGATGAATATCCACATTTAATCGTACTTAATATTTAAAATAAATGAAACATGTAGAAACACGGTCACCATCTTGAATTTGTTTTAATGGCACTATAGTGTAAAACTTATATTTTTGGAAAGCATGCTTTCTACTTTTTTCAGTATCTATGAATTTGCTTACTTACAATTAGTATTAAAGCTAATCTTCAAAATCAATACAAATAGAATAAATCTGAATCGGTATAACTATTTCATTTAATCACTAATAAACAATCAAATAAAACAAATAAAAAACAATTAAGAAAGCAAAATAAGAAAATAGTAAACATTCTTTACAAGCGATTTTCAAAATGTCCTCCATTTACTTCTTGACAATAGTGGATACGTTGAATAAAGCTGTTTAATGAATTCGACAAAATAGCTGGAGAAATATCGGCAGCTGCATTGATAAGTCGTTCTTGTAATTCTTCAATGCTTGATGATCGTTTAACATAAACTTTATTCTTTAAGTGACCCCATAAGAAAAAGTCTAGAAGAGACAAATCAAGTGATGTAGGAGGCCACTCTATTACTCCTCTTCGCCCTATCCATTTTACCTGGAAATTTTTTATTTAAATATTGCCGTCCAAAATGAGATGGCACTCCATCTCGCTGAAACCAAATCGTTTGTACTACTGGATTTCGATTTTCATAATTTTAGAATATTTGTCTTAGTCGAGGAGCGGCATGCTGTTGTAATAGTTTCCAATATCTTGCAGATGTTAAATTTCAATTAAGAAAGAACGGATCTACGATATTGCGACAAATAATGCCACACCAAACATTATTTTTTTGTGGATATTGCGTATGAATTTGTTCCATCTAATATGTATTTGTATCTGATCAATATCGACAGTCGTGATGATTAATCTGCCACTCAAAAAGTAGATTGATCTGAAAACAATACATGGCTCATGAAATCATCATTCTTCCCTATATTATACATCATTGTCTCGCAAAAATCGGTTCTTCTATCAAATTCATCTTCACTTAATTTTTGCAGCAGATGAATTTTAAATTGACGATAGTTTTTGCGTTTCATAATTTTTGTAATTGATCCCCTACTCGTTATTATTCAAGCTCAACTATCGTATTGAAGTTGTTGAAGTTTTTGTCTCATTTAACATAGCATTAAGAGAATTGTCCTCATCTGTAACAGTGCTTGGTCCCCCCACTTTTGCATGATCACTGCCAGTTTTTTGAAAGCTTTGCAAATATTTCGTAACGATTTATTTGGAAATAGATATTCTATTAGGATGAGTTTCATCAAATACAATATACCATATACAATCATCATAAGAATTGTAATGCGGTCTCTTTAATTTAAACGTGTCATTTTTAAATTATTCAAGTATAATACTAATTTAAATTTGTACTAGGTCGTCAATATCAAACAATGCAATAACAGCAAACAAATGGATAATAAGATGATAAAGTTCACTTGAAAATAATAAATTTCAAGAAATTCAAATAAATTAATTTAATCGTAGTTATTTGGTGGTTATTGAACTTGTGTTCGTTAATGAATTTACGTTAAGCATCTATTATTTAGTGCCGGGTTATGTACCTTTGACTAAGGTTTATTCAGGCAATGAGGAGCGTCTGCAATCGAAAGGATCGCATCACCACTGGAACAAAAACTTACATCGAAAGGATGTTTTTCTCTAGTTCGTTACGGATTTGGGTCGTAATACCTTTAGGCAGTACGATGAGTGTCTAAATAATCCTTGGTTAAACAATATAGAAATTTGTTGTTTTAATTCAAGAATAAAAGGTACAGGTTAGCTATCTTTATGACCTCAAGCGTTAGACGCGGCAACAGAGCATTTTTACTCGGCAATCTTTGGGCTAAGGGTGGCCTGTATTGAAATATAATTATTCCGTTTCCTAATAATGAAAAGTAACTTGAATATTTTAATTTTCAAGTTTACAATAATGAAATTTACGCAGCGCGAATAGTAATAATGCACCCTTCTCAATATGAGATGAATTAAGTCTTAAATATCTACGGCGAGAGACTTGACCAACGAAGGTGATCAAATCGACCCTGTTTGAACAGGCTTTATGCGATGCCTTTTATATTAAACCGTTATTATTGTTTTTAAGGAGACCCAGATTTCTAGTCAAAAATCTACCTTCACTGAAGATTTTATAGGATAATTTATACAGTATTTAATACGTAATTTTATGCCAGTGAAACAGTAGTAAAAATCATTAATGTAACTATTTTTATACAAATGTAATTAGTAAAAATAGTATTGTAGCTTAGACTACTACGAATATGTAAATCAAAATTATACGGGTTAAGACGAATATCAATTCAAATCGATTCTTAAATAATTACACTATGTACTAATTATAATAAATCAGTAAAAATAATTAATATAATGTGAAATTTTCCATAAATGGCTAAAACTACATAAGGTAATCTAATCGCTTCGGTACACACGTTTACTTATACGTTAAGTTCAAATCCCTTGACCCTGATAACGAGTGTTTTGTTGTCTTACGTCAAATATCATGAAATTTCCGATAGTTATGTACAAAAACATACTTTATCTAAATTGAAACAATGCGGCGTTAATTACAAAGTAAAAAGTAAATGAATAAATGAACATAGTAAACAAATAAGGCTCGGTAATTATATGCGCAATAATTAAGTAAAATATATACAGGATGTTCCATTAATAGCGAACTAACAAAATGTTATTGAATAATTAAAATATATACAATTAATGTGCTTATGCCCTAACTCAACATCACGTTTGCATTTTAATAATTGCTTAATTAATTATTTGGCTAAAGTCAAACGGGATGAGGAGCGTAGACACATTACATAAGTAACCAGCGTTTACAAACCCTGCTACGTTGTCACGTTCACGGAATCGATATCATCAATCGGTTCATATGTTACATACGAGGGTTGCCTTTTAAGTAGTTACAAAAACTAGGAAACAAAACAAATTTTTTGTAAAAAACTGTTTTATTGTTTTTCAAAATATTCACCTTTCAGTTTTATATACTTTTGCATGCGTTCAAACCACTTCTCCAAGCATTTTTTCCACTCTGAAGTTGGTATCTCAAAAATGTGGTTTTCAAATGCTTCAACGCCCTCTTCAGGAGATGAAAATCGCTGTCTACGCATTTTTGGTTTGACATTCGGGAACAGAAAGAAGTCGTTAGGCGATAAATCTGGTGAATAGGGGCAATGAGACATTAATTCGATGTTTTTCTCCTTCAAATAATCAAT